>APFE030870253.1:67087-158537 GCA_000404065.3 Pinus taeda | reverse complement strand
AGAGAAATAATCACACATAACACAAGATATATCCAAGGGAAAGCACCAGCATAAAACCCCAACCATGTATTATCAATAAAGTGGAAATCCTCTTCACAATACAAAAAGAATTAGCTCTCAAGCTATTCAGTTCTCAATGAACTATGAAGATATGAAGATATATAAACCAACCAAGCCCTATATATAAAGACTTTACCTATGGTCCAATCCCTATTTCCTTGCACATTTTCTTTAGGAAATAATAGCAAAAGCATATGCAATTAATTCCAAACATACCAAGTCAACCTATGGTCCAACTACGGAATCTTTGAGGACACTAGTTCCTCAATCATGCAAAAACTACTTACTAGAAATAGTCAAGCATCTAATAGTATATTGTGCCACATCTTATCTCAACTGGGTCTCTGACAGAACAGACACGCAACAGTTATCCATGAGTGAATCCTCAGTTATCTAAAATAATAGTTGTCACATGCATGCAAGCATTAGCAAACTATATTTTATTATTTTAACAACTTGTTAAAATAATGTAACTAGACTTGACTAGTTAGAACTAAGTCAACTGATTCTCTCATTATAGAACTCATACTTATTCCCTCAATCAGTGGAGGAAATTAAGGATAAATTCCTTAATCAGTGGGACAACTCATGTGCATGCTCAGAAAGACTTCAAATTCAAATTTCCTTAACTAAGTAACTCAACTGAATTAATTAATTAATATTTCCAACTGCTGTTAAGACTAAAATTAATTTTACTTCCTATAGAAAGACTAGGAACTGCTATAAATAGGAAGGGACCCAGAAATGCTATTTTTAGAAATTTATATTTTTAGTAGTTTCACCTCTCACCTAATGTGGCCAATGACCTCACTGGCCAAACTGCTATTTTTAGACATGCTATTTTTAGCAGGTCTATTTTTAGTACATTCTAAATTTAACATTTCTTGTTGCACATTTTTCAACACTCCCTCTCAACAAGAAAGGATTTCTCTCGAACCCGATCTTATAACTCTAGAATGTTCTGCATGCAACACATCTACCCGTCCCACTTGCTCCAACAACACTTGGAACAAAAGCACTCCCAACTAACCACTTTGTTGGGCTAGGAACATACTCTGATGTTGAAGCTCTACCTGCCACTGACAAGTGCTCCCTCTCTAACATTTGCGCTACTGCAACATCTCCATGCATCTTGCACCATTGCACACCTCTCTCTATGCCACCTAGCACTGTGCAAAACACTTGTGCCTCTCGTATTGCTGCAGCCTGGTAGCTATGCATTGTCCTGGGGTTCCCTGCATTGTCACTCTCTCTGCCGCTCCATCTGCATCTTTCTCTAACCAATCAGTCAATTCTTACTACTCCACATCGGGGCTCCTGTAGCAAGGTCTCATCTAAGAGGTTGGGTACCACAAGGATCCTACCCCTCCTCCTTGGAACGATCACTCTATATCGCCCCACCTCCTACCTGGAGGTATGGCTGCATGTGATCCATCACCCCACCTAACTCGAAGTTTCACCCTACTGGAGGTCTCTGCATGAGTAGATGTCTCTACTCGATCTCCTCTCAAATTCCCTTGTTGTGGCTGCTCCACAACCTCTTGAAGTTGCTACACCAATTGTGGCTTCTCCACAATTGTCTGAGACTTCTTCTAGCTTTGCATGTTGAGAGGTAATATACCCTCCCTCTCAACCACCAAGTCTCCATCAGTTGCCTTGCTGCTCAAGGCTTTGCATGCATCTTGAACCTCAAGAGCATACAAGTTCTTGACCCGTGAGCCAATATGCTTTACCAGTCTAGGGATGATGTGTCTAAGGAAAACCTTTCCCTTACCAAAGACTACATCGTCTTTGTCTTCCAGCATCATGATCGACACCAAGTTTCTCTTTAGTCCTGGTACATACTTGACATTGGTCAAGGTAAGACGAGATCCATGCTCCCTTTGAAAAATAACCATGCCTACACCTGAGACACTATACTTCTCATCATTACCCTTCACTATGAGTATCTGGAGATATTTCTCCTCCAAAGTACTGAACAAAATCTTGTCTCTGATCATGTGGAAAGAAGCTCCGCTGTCAGGAAACCAACCACTTCCCACCATGGATGAAACCATGCACACAAAGAGTGTGAAATCCAACTCAAACTATGAAGAAAATGCCTCACCTTCAGATCCTTCCCTGGATCTCTTCTTGGATTTCCTCCATGGACAATTTGCAGCATAATGGCCTACCTCATGACAACGAAAGCATCGCACTTTTGATTTTTCAACCTTCTTCCCATCATTGGAAGAACTGAATTTGGAAAGAGAAACCTTCTCCTTCCCCTTCTTCGCCTTACTCACTAAGGCACAATTCTCCTCATCATGCATAGATGAATAACTGTCTCTGGTGCTCCATCTGATCTCCTCCTGCATCAAATCCGACCATAGTCATTCCCAATCTGGCAGTTTCTCCCTTCCATTGACCAAGTCCTGGTAGCTATGCCAGCTCTTAGGAAGGCCAAGGAGTAATAGACTCACCATATCCTCATCTGATGTCACGACCCCTACACTTGCAACCTCATCCCTGCATGTGATGAGCTTGGTTAGATACATAAAGATCGTCTCATTCGTTTCACACTTGATCTTTTGAAGTTTGTTCTTCAGTGCCAACTTCCTCTAATCACTGCTATTCTAATATAAATCTTTCAATGTTTTCCACATTGCATGTGGAGTCTCCTTCCCATGGAGGCTCGAGATAATGTGATCTCGCACTCCCTCCAAGAGAATTCTCCTAGCTCTAGCCACACACTTCCTCCATTCCACCTGCTCAATCGTTTCAGTAGGCTTAGGAATTTCTTGATCAATGAAATCCTTAAGACCATTATCTTCCAAAACTGCCTCCATGTGATCCTTCCAAGCTATATAGTTTGAGCTGTCATCAAGGGCATACTCAAGCCTCAAACCATAGAATGCCATCGATGAAATAAATGTGATAAGAACTTGAGATCTATATCCCGAATAATAAACTTTGAATTTATCTTGCTAGTATATTGTTCTTGCTTGATCACCTATGCTCCAATACCATGTAGAAATTTTTCTACAAATCAGCTAGCTCCGATACCATGTAGAAATTTCACCTATAGATCAAATTGGTAATGCAATGTACTAAAGCAAAACACATGATCTACTTCTACAAAACATTAAGCGGAAGCATAATCGAATTCATTAGCAACATCTAGTAGAAACATGCATAACTGATCAAGAGAAATAATCACACATAACACTATCCAGGGGAAAGCACCAGCATAAAACCCCAACTCCATATTATCAATCAAGTGGAGATCCTCAACAACATACAAAAAGAATCAGCTCAATAGCTATCTTGCTCTCTCTGTAATCAGAAGATCTTGATGACCTTCAATCAGAGGATGAAAATCATTGACTACCTAAGCCTCAATATATAGGCCACAAGTCCTCCAATCTCCTATAATAGATCCTTCTCCATGCAAGGAATACTTACTAGAAATATCTAAGCATCTAATAGTACATTGTCCCACATATGATCTCAACTGGGTCTCTGACAGTACTGACATGCAACAGTTATCCATGAGTGAATCCTCAGTTATCTAAAATAATAGTTGTCACATGCATGCAAGCATTAACAAACTATATTTTATTATTTTAACAACTTGTTAAAATAATCTAACTGGACTTGACTAGTTAAACTAAGTCAATTGAGTCTCTCATTATAGAACTAAACCTTATCTCCTTTAATTAAGGGATAAATTCCTAAATCAAGGGAGAAAATAATTGCATGATCTCACAATGACTTCAAGTTTAATTTTTCATAATTAATTAACTCATGGAGATTAAATAATAAATATTTTAAACTGCTGTCAAGACCAAAATTAATTTTACTTCCTATAGATAGACTCGGGACTGTTATAAATAGGAAGGGACCCAGAAATTCTATTTTTAGTAGTTTCACCTCTCACCCAATGTGGCCAATGACCTCACTGGCCAAATTGCTATTTTTAGACATGTTATTTTTAGCAGGTCTATTTTTAACACATTCTAAATTTAATATTTCTTGTGGCACATTTTTCAACAGTCACTCTGTGAGCCCACAATGCATACTTCGGCTTGGAATCCCAGTTCTTCTTGTTGTCTTCCAGCAGTTCCTTGATTATCCTTATCAGGCTCTTGTTGGATGATTATGCTAGACCATTACCTTGACGGTAATATGAGGTGGAATGTACCAGTTTAATGCCCATTGAGTCACACATGTCCACCAACTCTTTTGCCCTGAAGGGTGTTGCATTGTCTGTAACTAATTTATGTGGATAGCCAAACCTGGTGAAAATATTTTCTATCAAGAACTTCATGACCACATGATGATCAACTTTCCTAGTAGGGATGGCCTTAATTCACTTAATGAAGTAGTCAGTGGCTACTAAAATCCATCTGTGTTGGCCACTGGAGTGTGGATTAATTTCTCCTATGAAATCCAAACCCCACTGTTGAAGAGGGCCACAGGCATGTATTGGCTTTAAGGGCGGGGACTTCAACTACTACTTTCCTTCAAACCTTTGGCACATGTCACAAGATTTTACAAATGAAAAGACATCAGAAAACAAGGTGGGCCAATAATACCCAGCTCTGAGAATCTTGTGGGCTGTGGTTTTCTAGCAGTGATGTCCTCCACATATGCTGGAATGAATCTCATACATGACCTCCACGGATTGTTCTTTCTCCAGACATCTTAAAAGAATTCCAAAGGGATCCCTCCAGCACAACAAGTTTTCATGAATGCAATACTTGGCTGCTCTGAGCTTGACAGTTCTGGCTTGACTTGAACTTAAGCCTAGAGGGACTTCTAGCTTCAGCAAAAATTGAATTACTATAGAGTACCATTCACAAGAAACTAGATTTTCTGCCAACCACTAATTCTGCTCTAGTTCAGCTGTTTCTTCTACCTGTCCATCTTCTGAATTTATGCTTATCCCACTCATGTCCAACATCCTGCAATTTTCTTCAACCATAAGTTTGGCAAGGTATTGACCTCTGACAAGCTTAGTGGGCTTCAATTCTACATTGAATTTGATAAGATTTTCAATCCATTTGGCCCTTCTTCCATCAACATCTGGCTATGTTAGGACATCCTTTACTGAAGTAGACGGCACATATGCAACTACCTTGGAGTGCAGAATGTATATTCTGAAAGCTTTTAGGGATTTGATAAGAGCATAGGCTTGTTTTTCAATGATATCATACCTTAGTTCAACATCCCTTAATGTTTTTCTGAAGAGTGCCACTGGATGTTATGAACCCTCATCATCTTTCTGCAATAAAACTATTATGAGGGTGTCACCTGAGGAAAATGAAAATATATGGAACTCCTTGCTATAGTCTGGGTTGATTAAAGTGTGAGCTTCCACAATGGCTCTTTTGATGGCTTCGAAAGATCTTCTTGTTGTATCAATCCATTTGATCTTTGATCCCTTTTTCGCATGGAGGTGATGTGTTTTACTAGTTCTACAAAATTAGGAATGAACCTCCTTAAAAAATTTATTTTCCCCAGAAAGGATTAGATGTCCTTTTTTGATCTTGGTATAAACAAGGACTGTATTTCTTTTACTCTTTCTAGTTCAATCTTGACACCTGCAACGGAAACAATGTGTCTAAGGAGCTTGCCCTCTTCTAAAGAAAACTGTGATTTTTTGGGATTGATTGATATCACAAACCTCTTGCACTTCAGAAACACCTTCTTCAAATGCTGCAAATGGTCTTCATGGCTATTGGAGTATACTGTTATATCATCTAGGTAGACAAGGAAAAACTTATTCTTCTCTCCTACAAATGCTATATCCATAGCTCTCTGAAAGGTGGCTCCAGCATTCATCAGCCCAAAAGGCATCTTTGAATACATAAAAGTGCCCTAAGGAGTGATGAATGCTATATTTTCTTGATCATCTGGGTGTACACCAACTTGGTTATACCCTGAAAACCCATCCAGGAAAGACATTACTCTGGCTCTTGAGACTTTCTGCAACAAATTCTCCATCTTGGGCAAAGGATAATTATCTTTCTTAGAGCATTTGTCCAGGTTCCTAAAATCAACACACAGCCTGATTTCTCCACTCTTCTTCCCCACCACTACCAGGTTGGCTACCCACTTTGAATATCTCAGAGGAACTATGATTTTGGCTGCCAACAACTTCTTGATTTCCTTTTCAATGAGAGGGAGGAGCAAAGGATTTATGGGCCTCGGTTTCTACTTGAAAGGGATGGTGTCTTTCTCCAAGGGGATCTTATGTTGGATGATCTTCTTGTCATAAGTCTTAAGGTCACTATATTCCCAGGAAAAGACATCAGCAAACTACTTCAGCAGGGTGCAGTACTCAAAACTTTGGGCAGCAGACAAATGGGTGGACAGATTTATATACTTGGGATGATCTGGACTCCCTATGTTGTGCCTATAGACTACAGATTGATCTTCTTTTTGGGCAGTCGTATAAGGCACATCATTCTGGTTAAACAGCTTCTCTAGAGGCACTAACCCTTTAGGTATATGATTGTTGGGCAACTGAACGATGTTATCTCGGCCAATTTTGTTCTTTAGCTTGGACTGTGGACTTTCTTCTAAGGTTTTGTTCTCTTGGTCAATTTGCATTTCAAAGAATTCACCAATGATTTGCAGAAACCTATTTACCTCATCGTCATCCTCAAAAACTTTCCATTGCTGGACATTTTTAGGCAAGGATGGTCTATATTCCATCTAGACTTCATAAACGAATTTAGGGGGCATGGGATGGATGAACATGCTAGCAGACATAGCAAGGGAATTAGCAAGCTGATTCTTGACTCGAGGGATATATGAGATACAAAAACTATCAAAAGAATCTTTAAGTCTCCATACCTCATCTTTGTATGCTTTCAGCCTTGGGTGTCTTTCTTGGAATGTTTTGTTCACTTGCTAAATGATGAGATCAGCATCTCCAAACACCTTTATATTTCTAATTCCTCTATCTTTGGCAGCCTTTAAGCCCATTATCAGAGCCTCATACTTTGCTATATTGTTGACCTAGAAAGTTAGCTTGAAAGACAGATGTATGCTTTCTTTTTTTGGGGACACCAGCACCACTCCTGCCCCCACAGTTTCCCTTCAATGGGCTCCATCAAAGAACATGTCCCAAGCTTGTGTCCCTTCCTCCCCCATGACCTGACATACAGTTTTCTTGAGCTACATCGAGGCCTTCTGGGATTCTTTTATTTGGAGAATACATGCCCCAAAGTCAGTGTCCACAGCGTAAATATGATGATTAGGTGGGTTATTCTCATCACTGATGATATAGGCTAGTTGGACTTCACTGTACAGTCTTCTACTTTCTCCTCGAAAAACTAGGACAGTGGCATAAGATAAGTCATTTTGTAATGTTCTGCCCCGTCTCTTAATCCACCGTCTAAATAGCAGCATGCCAAACTTAGGGGGAACATATGCTACCATAATGTCCATCATCATGCTCTTCATGGGCAGCTGAGTTAGGGTGATGGATAAATCTTTGATCATCCACAGAGATTTCACCTTCCTTGAGTCAAAGGAGAATAAATCATGATATGGTCTAGATATCGAGGCCTAACTCTTCCATGATAGCTTTAGGCATCAGATTATGGCTGGGTCTTGTGTCCAACAAACAATTGTGGAGGATTTTATCATGAATGGTGAAGGAGACATAAAATGATGGGGAAGTGTCATCAGCAGGTTCAGTCATTGGACTAAGCACAACTTCAGGTTTGTCATCTTGTAAATTCACATAGTCAGTGGAGACTTGTGTGGCCTTCAGTTCAAGGGCATCTAGGATAGGCTTTCTAAAAACCTCACTCTTTACAAGTTCAATCAAAGGCACATATATTTTAAGTTTTTGGACTTTTGATTCAAAACTGAAAGAGGAAGGGGACTTGTCAGGACCTCTTACCTCTTGAGCTGGTGCTTTGAGGATGGTGGGGTCAGCTGCTGGTCTTTTCTATTTGCTGGTCTGTTGCTCTGTGGGGACAACAGCTCTTTGGGCATGATTCTCTCTGACATCGATCATTCTTAACCTCAAATTATATCTTTTTTGGTCTTCAATTTGTAGCACAACTTCTCTCTCCCACTCTTGACTGGTCTGGTCCTGGAGTAATGACTCTTCATAGGTAGCCAATGTCAAAAAGATAGCACTGCCCTTATATTCCATGCACTGAATCTCATCCTCTTCATCAAATTGTTCCTCCTCCAAGACTACGTTTTGGAAAGGAGTCTTAACCCTTTGTTCTTCACTGGCCTCTTTGCCCCTCTGAATGACCTACAATTGTTCATTTTCTCTTCTAAATGGATTTGGATTTCTAGGAGCAAATGTGTTTGGAATCCATGCTTTCCCAGAGTTCTACTCAACCTTCAGTTTGGATATTTCAGTAGCCAATGACTCTACCATTTTAGTCATTTTATCTAATTTGGGTTCTGAAGATGAAGCAAAGGAAGAAGAAGCCTCACCTCTCTGCCTCCTTCTATTAGCATGACCTTTGAGTTTCTCTGCAGCCATAATATTGGATTCCACCTCTAGGACCGCATCTTGCATTTCCACTAGCGTGGCACATCTTCTTTCTCTTAGTAGAGGGCAAAAATCAGAATCAAAAGCATTAGCATAAGTGAGTTTGGCAAAGGTGGGGGTAGGCTTTACTTCATTTGGTATCTTACTATACATACGACTGAATCTTTTATTAAAATTAGACAATGATTCCCCGTTTTCCCTCTTGAGGTTGCCAAACTCAATATGGTAATATAACAGGTCTTTCTTATCTCCCCAATGCTTTAAAAACGCATCATCTAATTCTTCAATGTCTTCTATATACCTAGGGGTCAGCTCTCTAAATCATTTTCTAGCCTCTCCATTAAGGCTTTGGAAAAATACCCTCATCCACACATCATCTTCACTGATATCTAGGTTATTATCATAGCTATAAAAAAACTCAAGGTGTTCTTCAACTGTTACTCGCTCTGTACCAGTGAACTTAGGCATGTATTTCTGATATTCACCTACAGGCGTGGCATTCAAAGAACAGGCAGAACTAGGGGTCCATACCTAGCAGCTATGATTCTTTCCATTTTGGTAGGTGCTTGTGGGCTTGCCAGGACTGGGGTATATGGAAGAGTACTGGTTGTTTGGATGACAGAAGGCTGAGAAATGAATGACAGGGCAGAAGGAAAATGATGGACTGTAGGGGTGGTTCTCTTTGGATTGAGATCCAAAGGAGAACTTATTAGACAAGGAGCTTTATGAATCTCTAGGAGTATTTCTTCACTGATAATGCTAGGCTCTATATTTTCAATAGGTACTTGCTCAACTACGAGCCTTTCTTGCAGAGATACATAGAATTGTTTAGGCTTACCTAACCCTGATGCTCCTTTCTGTGATGTTTTTCTCTGCTCGACAATTTTCTCAGGGTCAAGTACTGGGTCAGCTAGTGATTTCTGAGGATTTCTCCAAGTATGTCTCACAAACTGAGCCAAAACTGTGATGTGGAGTCACCAAAGGTTGGTCCTCCAGTAGAGTCACCAATTAGATGATTACAACCATAAATATTTCCAGGCTATGTCTATCATCAAAGGTGGATCTGTGTCGTTCTCCCAAGGAAGTTGAGCTTCAATCTCCTCTTCTCGGCAATGGCGCCAATTATGTTAGGATTCCAAAAAAATCTCCTAGGTTGTAGCTCGGAGATGCCTGGTAACATATAAATTCAAATTATTGTTGTAATGGATGAATGGAAGGAATGATGCTTGCCCAAGCCAAATAACCACTTCTACATTGTTTCACTCCAGACATGCATGAACACCCCCAGACTACAAGGCTTTAGACCACCAAATACTCACAATTTAGAGATTGGGTGAATATGGAGAATACTGACCACACCAACAAATGCATAAGACCATGTGATGACCGGCTGCAACTAGTAAGAAGCCTATAAATCTATTCTACTATTGCACAGACAGGATGGTAGCTCTCTAGCACAGATAGAAAGAAACCTGAGTAACCTGATTAGTGATACATTCGACAATCTAACATAGAGATGAGATGACAATCATCTAGTGCTAAACCTCAAAAGATCAAAAGTACATCATATCAAGCACAAGCTTAGAACATAGGAAAGTGGAAAGTGAGCAGTTAACAGCAAAAGAAACTTGTATTAGCTGAAAATGAAGATGAGACACTGCAAGTGACAAAATATCTACAGTCTCCAGAAGTTGAACCTCACATCAAATTACCAACCACCAACCTTGATTACATCTTGTTTCTGGGTACTTATAGATTTACATTATAGGGCACTTGGGCCGATTAGGCATGGAGGGGTCATAAATGACCACCCACTGCATTTAACTACCTGATGGAGTCTCTGAATATGTTTGCTTTCTTTAGTGGATGAATCTGATCTGTTCAGGCGTTGTGTTGTCCTCTTAGGCAATTGGAGTGCTCGTATCAGTGAAGTTCCATAACTGATGAATGTAGTTGCAAGGTCGTGCTCTATCCTCTTCACCCTTGGCATGCTATTTGTTAAAGATGGTTGTTGGGGGACGACTGCGACTTGTACTAGCAAGCTAGTCACCTTTCTCCTTCAGGCAAATGGAGTGGTCAAAGGATGAGGACTACATGGGTGAGTGGATGATAGGGATAAACGAAAAGGATGGTCGTCGGATAGGGGAAATAGATGGCGGAGATGGCTCGGTAGAGAATATTGGCCAAAATGGGAGCGGGTTGAATTCGGGCCATTAGATCTTAGGCGGCCAGATTGAATGGTGATTGAGAGATGGAGTTGCGTGGGAGTTTAATGGGTGGGAGGTTTGATCGAGCGGGAAACGGTATTGATCGCACCGCCTTTGAGCATAAAGCGGTAAAAGGACAAGGTCACACGATACCACTCATTGACCGACACATAGTGGCAGATGAGAGAGAAAAGTTGCTCTCATCGCGCACTAACGTTCGATTGAGTGGACGACATGATAAGTGCAAAGGCCGTTGGATATTTTCGGAAGTGATCGGACGGTGGAGGAATGATCGTGTAGGTTGCTTTATCGGGTGCGATGGGAGCCATTGGATCGGTGGGGTGATCAATAGCAGAGACTAAGAAAGGGGTTTATGAGCACGCGGGGTTATATGGGTGAGGTTCTATGGTGGGCTTAGGCCTTTGCGCTCAGTGCTTAAAGTGAAAGGGGTTTATTTCGGGTTTAGAAGAAAAATAGAGGAAACGAAGGTAAAGGAGAATAAGCGAAGTGAAGGAAGGAAGGAGAAAGTGACCAATGTGGAATCCTTTTGAGCACAACCAAGCAGAATAAGCTTGTCACTGATCTTAGGAAATCATCATTATATAGCAGAGCTAATAGACCCTGCCCAATTTCAGCCCTCTTGTGACTATCACTTAACATCACCCCACCTCACAACTGGAGGTATGGCTTCATGTGCTCCCTTGCCCACTTGGCTCAATATTTCCACCTACTAGATGTCTCCGCTCGATCTCCTCTCTGCTTCTCCAATTGTGGCTACTCCACAATTGTTTGAGACTACTTCTGAGGCTTCTTTTGGGGCTACATGTTGAGAGGTAATTCACTCTCCCTCTCAACCACCAAGTCTCTAACCTTTTCCTTGTTCCTAAATGATTTACATGCATATTGTATCTCAAGTGCATACAGGTTATTGGCTCACACACCAATTTTTTTCATCTGTCCTGTCGTCACAAAATTTTCTGAACAAAAAAAAAACTTAAATCGACGATATCTCCCTCATCGGGACTCTGATTCGGATGATTCTTTTTTAAATTTGTGTAGTTTTTCCCAAAAAATACATATTGTTCTTTATTTTTGAATTTTGTCATATCTTCTCAGCAAACTTGCCACCCATAAAATTCCTTCTCCTCAATTTTCCCACTAGCAGCCTTCTAGCTCCATTAAGAAGTCTACACAAAGGGTCTTTTGGATCTTCCCTAAACTAGAGCTCCATCAATATGCAAGGAAAAATTTGAATTAATATCTTCTATATTGTCTTCACCTCTGATACTATGTAGGATTTCATGTAGATTCACAAGCTCATGCAATTTACTAAAGTATAGGACAAGAATCTACTTCTACTTTCAACCAGTGAAAGTCAATAAATCAATGAAAAAAATATGAGCAAGAAGAAGAGAAATAAATGGCACATAACACTAATTTCTCCTAGGGAAAGCCACAACTCACAACCCCATCTATCTGTATTGCGTTAAATCATAAATACGAGTGAAGATACAAAGCTTGTTCTCACAAGAACAATTCCACACAATTATGCTCAACTCTCTGCCTCACAAGCCCACTCTTAGCCAACACTTATCCAATTTCCACTGCATGCCAAGCCCCTATTTCCTTGTGCAATTCGTGAGAGGATTAGCCCATATTTAATTGGGAAATCCTCCCTCCATAACTATGCAATCCAAAACTAGGTCCTCAACCGATTGCATGCACCATCTATACAACTCGGATAATTATACAATTGATAGTACATTGTCCATGCACTCCATTCTCAACTGGGTCTTCCTTTGAACTGACATGCATGATTTTCTCATTGGAGTAGCAATGTGGATGCACCAGTGCACCAACTCATTACCATACCTCTACTAGTTCCACAAACAATTAGAACTAGTTTAATTGTCTATAACTAAGTCAAACTAAGTTATCTAATTACAACTCAAATAAACTCAATCTGGACCCCTAAAACTTACGGATCACACTTTTATGACTCCAAATAGACTTCCAACTCGAAATTACTAAGCTAAATAACTCAACTTAACTTATTTTAACTATTACAAGTTTCTATGAGAAAAGAATTACAATTTAATTCACAATTTAATTTAAGGACAAATTAGATTGAAAATTGTAGATGTTTTTTAACATTTATTGTTGATATTTTAAACACATTCAAGGGATATCCCCAATATGAATTCCCAACTAGACCTGACATCGTCTTGTGTAGGAGTCCCATCTAGTATAAAGCCTCAGTTGCCAAATCCTTAAATATTTGCCTTGGCTCTAACTGTCAGCAAGAGAGAGGGATGCAATGGTGTCTTCGAAAAGAAAGAAGGTGTGTGTGGTGAGTGTTTAGTTGTAAATGTGTCGAGGTTCTTCTACTGCAGAGAGGGGATAAAAGTGAGCCTCTAAGTGAGAGGTAGTAGTACCACCCAAGAAGAGACACATATCAACTGAAAGGATTTGTCTAACATCCAGTCGAATAGTCCACAAAGGATGCGACAGTCGTTACAACCAACAAATGAAGAAATATTTGTCTAATATCTTATGGAATAGTCCACATGGATGTGTAGTGAAATGACAACCATTATAGCACATTCTTAATAATATAAGTAATAATACAACCGAAATAATTCAACTATCTTAGCACATGTCAAAGTAAACATGAAATACAAACATTCGCATAATTGTCTTACAAACATTCATAATCCATGCATGAATAAAGTGATGGCCTTGAAGGCTTATTTTATTAAATAAAAATTCCAAGACACATGTTTAAAATTTACATCACTAGTTCCAGTAGTGCAGAATTGGAGCCACCCCTTGCTGCTCAGAGAACTGATCTGTCTCTCTAATGCCTTGTGGGAGGAGCCAAGGTGAAAAGTCTTTTGCTCATACAATGAGGAAGTATATATAACCAAGGGTGACCTTTTGACTATCCTCATGATTGTTTGACTTCCTATGACTTTTCAACTTACATGACTCTTTGCATTCCATGTGTTTCCATTGGACTTCCACTTTACAATACATTTTGAATACAATATACATGTTCCACAATAGTGATGTGCCATATGACCACCCATGACATGACATGACATAACACTGTTGACATGGACTACTTAATGATGTGGCAATGTCAAGTCACAATTGCTGCTAAGTGCTTGACGACTTCTTGAAGATGCCTTCTTTTCAGCCCCGCATGGCTTGGTTATGAGGAATCTTCAATGATCTCAAGTCTTGAATAGTGGTCACAAACTAGTGTCCCTTTTCTTTCTCTTGATCAATCAACTTGTAGGTTCAGATATAAGAGTGTATTTAATCATTCTTCCCTCCTTCTTCTCCTTCTCCATCATCTTTTCATGAAACTATAAGGCACATGTTCCTGCAATTCACTCATCACAGGATGACATCAATCTCAAAAAGCCCCTAGTCTAAGATGATGCATTCTAATCCATTGACTGAGCCCAAAACAAGTGATAGGTAGGGAAGAGGAACTCAGTGACTACATAGTGCATAGTTCCAATAGCTAGGGGGAAATATTAAGCTCTATGACTGTGTAGTGCACAGTTCAAGTAGGTGTGAGGGACAAGATTGCATAATTTCTGGAGCTAGTGGGACATGCTGAGGGAATGGGCACTAGGAGAGCTAACTGCGTAGTTATGGGAGTCAAGGAAGGTTAGGCTACTATGCATCTACACTATTCAAGGGATCAAGGGATGAGCTTGAGGCTTGAGGATGTGAGGTGCACAATTTAAGCTAGGTTGGGGACATGATTGTGCAATTATAGAAGTCAAGGTTGAGGCTTGGGCATAGAAACTACGCAATGCACAATTCTGGGAGGCAAGAATTATGCATTGTGTAGTACCAAGTAGAAAGGTCACAACTAAAGGTTTGAGACTATGCAGTGTGTAGCTCAACAGAGTCCCGGTGAATTTAGGTTGCTCAGTAGGGAAGTTTTTCCAAAAATCGTTTAAGTGTGGGATAGGTGAGATCAATGTGAATGGTGATGAACTTTGACTCTGATCACAAACTTAGAATATTTTGATGACACGAAAACATAGGACATTTGAACATATGAACAAATCATCTTCCTTAGTGCTAAAAAATTACAAGTGCAACACTTAAGATAGACTTTAGGATGATTGTGATGACACTTTTGCAATAGTGCTTAGAACCTTGTGAATGAGTGGGACAAATTTTTACATAGTTAGAACAAGTCTTATGCAAAAATATATACCCTTGAAACTATCAGAATAGGCTTGTACACATTGCGCGGCAACCAAACATGTCAAAGGACGAAAGTTCACACAACATGCAAAAGGGAACAAAACACTTCAAGAAAGCTCATGAAATAAGCTTCGGTGTTTGTGACAACAATGTAAAAGACCAAGGAAGGCTCCGAAATTGAGTGTAAGCTACAACACTACCTTAACACCCTTACAAGATACAATATGACCCAAATACTCCACCTCTTGTACCCTAAAGAAACATTTGGAGGGTTTTGCATACAATTGTTTCTCCTAAAATAGTTCAAGCACCCTATCAACTTGTTGAACATTATCTTTGCAAGACTTGTAGATTAGTATATCATCAAAAAATACTAACACAAATTTTGTAAGAAAGGGTTTGAAAGTCGAATTCATCAAACCTTGAAATGTGGAAGGTGAATTAGTAAGGCCAAAAGGCATGACCGAAAATTCATAATGACCTTCATGAATTATGAATGTTGTTTTTGGGTTGTCTTCGATCTTCATTCTAATTTGGTGATATCCAAAACAAATATCCAACTTGGTGAAATAAATTGATCCATGTAATTCATCAAAAAATCCATCAATGACAAGAATGGGAAATTTATATTTAATAGTGAGCTTATTAAGCTCTCTATAATCTGTACACATACACCACGATCCATCCTTCTTGTGCACCAATACTACTTTAGAAGATAAATAACTTTAGCTCGGTTTAATTATACCCACCTCTAGAATTTTTGGAACCATATGTTCAATTTCATTCTTTTGGGCATAGGGGTATCTGTAAGGCCTAATGTTTGGTGGAACATTTCCTAGAATCATGTGAATAGAAAGTTCATGATCATGAATAGGTGGGAAACCTTGGGAGTCTCAAATACCTTGGAATGATTGTCCAAGACTCTTTGGAGATCTGGACAAATGGATGATTTCGATGTTTGAACATCGAGTGAGAATAATTGTGAAATCACACCTTGTTATCCTTTATTCAAAAGCTTTTTCATGCCATTAGAGCTTATTATCTTTCCCTGTTTCCTTGTGATACCCCTTAATTCAATTTCCTTTCCTTCCAAAAAAAAATTAAGAACATTTCTTGAAAATTAAAATCTATTCTCCCCAAATATTGTAACCATTCGACTCCTAATACAACATCAAAACTACCCACTAGAATGGAAAGAATTGGACTATTCAATATATATTCCCCCATGGTTAGCTTGATATTATGGCACTTCCCTGAGAAATTTATAGTTCCTCCATTTGAAACCATCACTTGACACTCTGGTGTTGGATATAGAAAGCAATTCAATTCCTTGGCTATCTTACAATGAATAAAACTATGGGTGATACTTGAATTAATTAGCACTATTACCTTTTTATTCTTGATATATCCTTCTATCTTGAGAGTTTGAGGAGTGGTAATTCCTACCAATGCATTACAAGATATATTACGATTTATTTTTTCTTTCTATAGGGTTGATTCCTAGTGTATATCCTCTTCTTTTGATGTTTCTTATTCCTTTTCTTCCCCCTCTTCACAATCTACATAAAATAATTTCTTCTCAGGACACTTATGACCTTTAGTGTATTTGTTATCAAAATTGTAACAAATATCTTTTTCTCTTATTTCCTCTATTTTTCATGGTGTCAATCTTGTAGGTTGTGGGAGGCTAGGAGAATCTTTATAGTTGTGAGTTATAGACCTCCTTGTTTCCATAATTTTTCTTTCAACTTTTCTTGTCACCCTGAATGAATTTTCCAATGAATTACATTCCCAAAGGTGAACCTTATTTTGGATGTTATCTTTTAAAGTCCCTATGAAGAGATCATTCATATGCTCCTTTGTAATATCATTTACCTTGACATTCAATCTTTGGAAGTCCTCAGTGTGCTTTGCTATTGAACCCTTTTGTTTGAGATTTCTTAAGTGGCTAAAGAGGTATTTCTCTTTGTATCCTCATAATGTGCTACAATTCCTCCATAAAAATTGTCCAACTGACAATTTCTTTATGAGAACAAATCCATTGATACCACACAAATTTATTGGGTTCTAAATATAAATATGCAATTTATACCTTTTGCGTGTGTGGCACATCATAAAAATCAAAGAATTGCTCCATCTGTAGTATCTATGTTATTGGATCCTTGCCATCAAACTTCCTCATATTGATCTTTGGGATATGGTTGATCTTTAGCCCTAAGTTAGATTCTCTAAAATCATGACTCACATTCTTTTTTGTCTCATCATGAGTTTCATGGACTACCTCATCACCATTAGGAATATTTTCTTGTAGCAACTTTTTCAAACCGTCCTTCAAACCTTCCATTTATGCTTCTAAATCATCCTTCCAACCTTCCATCTCCAATTTTAAAATTTCCATGTCCATTTTAAATCATCCATATCCCCTTTTAAACCATCCATCTCCCCTTTTAGTTGATGTTTGGTTTCTCTTTATGAGAGTGAAATTTGTTGCACTTGCTTCCATAATTTTGATATATCATGTTTCATTTCTTCCTCTTCATGCATCATAGTAGAGCTTTGTGAGGGCTTAATGGGTGTATAAATTTTTTGTTTTGGAGGCACTTTGGAACCAATTAATTATATCTATGCTTTACTATTCTCTTTGAATAACTTCAACTTATTTTTCAAACAAAAGTTATGCAAATTTAAAAATACACACCTTTTAGAGCTTGATTTTGAGCTTGCTGAAAAGGTTGAACTTGAAACTATTAGATCTTTGTGATTTTGGCCTCACAAGGTTTGATATTTTGTTATTTTCTATCTATTTATGTCATCTTTCAAACCCCACTAGTGAGACTGAGATTTTATTCTTCAAGACAAAGTTATTCCAAATATTCCACAATGACATGATTATGGATTGGTTTAGTAGAGAGAACCTGTATGGGATGCCACGTGTCACTATGTAGAAAATCCTATATATTCACAAGCTAATAGGAATTTCTAAAGAAAGAGACAAGAATCTACTTCTACTCTTTACAATGGAAGCACATAAATATCGAGCAAAATAATGATCAACAAGAGGAAGAACATCAATGGCACATAACACAATAAATATTCGGGGAAAGCCACAACTCAAAACTCCACTATCTATATTGTATTAATCCTAAAATTAAGATGAAATTACAATGCTTGTTCTCTCAAAAACAATCCTAGCACTCAGTAAAATCAATACCCAACTCACAAGTAAACTCTTGGCCAACATCTAGCCAATTCTCCTTCTCTCTAAGTCCCTATTTCCTTGTGCCCTTGGTCAAAGAATTCAGATGAATACAATATGCTCTGCTCAACCTTGAGCTTAACCTGCACAATTATTTCCTATCCTCCACCTGATGACATCCTTTGGCCAATACTTAGCCAAATTTCCAAGCCTCCAAGCTTCTAATTCTTTGCACAATTCCTGAGAGAATTAGCTCATATTTAAATGGAAATTCCTCAGTTCCTGAATGCATGCACCATCAGTGCAACTCAAAAAAATCTAAAACAAATAGTACATTTTCCCTGCACTCTAGTCTCAACTCGGTCTTTCTCAAAATTGACATGCATGAGTTTCTAATGAGGGAATATTCAATTAACTGGAGTAGCACTAGTTGAGTACACTAATGCATCAGCTGACTGTTAACTCACTATTAGTTCCTTAAATAGTTTGTAACTAATTTAACTGGACTTAACTCAATAAACTGAGTTAACTAATTACAACTCATACTTAACTCATCTTGGACCCCTATAATATAGGGAGAACATATACATGACTTCAAAAATACTTCCAACACAAAATTCCTAAGTTAACTAAGTCAACTCACTGTAGTTAACTATTACAAGATGCTATGAGAATAAAATTCAATTTTAATTCTCAATTTAATTCAAGGAAAAATTAAACTGGAATTTCTGTATTCTATTTTTATCATTTCTTATTGCTATTTTCAACACTCCTTCTCAACAAGAAATGGATTCAACTTGATCCTGATGCTGAACCTTTGGAATGTTTTGCATGCAACACCTCTCTCTAGTGTTGTTGCTCCAGTAACTCCAAAAAAAACATCCAAACGAAATCAGAATGATGCCTCTGTCATAAAATTCTCTGACTTTTATTGCCTCTGTCAACTGAAAACTCTGTGCTTTTGTTGACTTTTCCTTTCTGCACTTGTTTTCAACCCTCTCTACTCTCCTTCGGTATCTAACTGCTCTAGCCTCTATCACTTTGATCTTTGACTGCATCAATCCCACTGATTCTTCCCTCTACTATGTACTTTGGGCTCTTGTAGCAAGGTATGATCCATGAGATAAAACCACTCAATGGACCCTACCCAGTTTCAGCCCACTTGGGACTATCACTTCAAATCACCCCACCTCTCACCTGGAGGTAGGGCTGCATGTGATCCCTCTGCCCACTTGGCTCAAAATTTCCCCCTACTCGAGGTCTCTGCATGACTGGATGCCTCCACTTGGTCTCCTCTCGGCTTCTCCAATTTTCGTTTCTCCACAATTATCTAAGACAACTTTCGAGACTCCTTCTTTGCTTGAGTGAATATGTCCACTCGGTCTCCTGTCAAATCCTCTAGTTGTGGCCTCTCCACAACTTCCTCAAGTTGCTTCTAAGGCTTCTCTAAGGTCTGCATGTTGAGAGGTAATTTACTCTCCCTCTCAACCAACAATTCTTTAACATTTGCCTTGCTCCTCAAGGATTTTCATGCATCTTGAACCTCAAGAGCATACAGATTCTTGACCCATGCACCAATCTATTTCACCTGTCCCATGGTGATGTGTCTAAGGAAAACCTTTCCCTTACTAAAAGACACATCATAGCCAGGTTCTTCCAATACCGCAGCTAAAACAATATTCTTCTTTAGTCCTGGAACATACATCACATCTGTGATCCTGAGAGGGGAGCCAAAATCCCTCTGAAATGTAATTGTACTGATCCAAGTAGCTCTATACCTGTTGTCATCTCCAAACTCTATGCTCTACTTGAGGTATTTCTCCTCAAAATCACTAAAGAGATCTCTATTCCCCGTCATATGGAATGAGGCACCGTTGTCAAGATACCACATGCCTCCCATGGCAATGCCGATCATGCATGCAATGTGAGTGAAATCAAGTTTGAATTATGAAGCTAGAGTCTCATGTGTTACCTCTATTGTTGGCTCCTTGTTTCTTTATTTCTTCTGTGGGAAATTCTTAGCATAGTGCCCATGCTCATGACAATGAAAACACTTGACTTTCGTCAAGTCCATCTTCTTTTTGCCCTCCTCGCCTTGAGACATATTTCCTTTGGCCTTATTTTCCTTACTCGCTACGGAAAAATCCTCTTCCACTTCCTTGGAAGAGGTCCCATCTCTTGTGTTCCTTCTGATCTCCTCCTGCATCAAATCTGACCACAGTCATTCCCAATCTGGTAGCTTCCCCCGACCATTGACAGAGTCCTGATAACTATGCCAACTTTTTGGGAGTCCAAGAAGAGCAAGACTCACCATATCATCCTCTGCAACAGTGATTCCAAAACTTCCAAGTTCATCACGACATTGAGTGAACTTGATCAAGTAATTAGGAATTGAGTCACCTGCCTCCATCTTGATTATTCAAAGTTTATCTTTCAGTGCCAACTTCCTTTGGTCACTGCTATTCTAGAAAAGCTCCTTCAATGCTTTCCACACAGCATGTGAAGTTTCCTTCCCATGTAAACTCGAGACAATGTGGTCTCGAACTCCCTCAAGGATTATCCACCTCTCCCTTGCCACACACTTCTTCCATTCGGCCAGATTCTGAGCATCCAATGTTGGTGGCTTAGGAATGTCCTGATTAATGAATTTCTTCAAGCCATTCTCCTCCAACACGGCCTCCATCCTATCCTTCCAGACTATATAATTTGATTTGTCATCCAAGGCATACTCGAGCCCCAAACTGTAGAACATCATCTGTTGATATTGAAGTATGTATTTCAAATTCTAATTTCACATGTAACCCAAAACTCACAACTTCAAAATATCCTCTAGTATATTGTTCTCAGCTCCAATACCATGTAGAAAATCATGTAGATTCACAAGCTATGCAATTTTCTAAAGCAAGAGACAAGAATCTACTTCTACTCTTTATAGCGGAAGCACATAAAGATCAAGCAAAAAAATAATCAACAAGAGGAAGAACATCAATGGAACATAAATATCCGAAGAAAGCCACAGCTCAAAACCCCACTACCTATATTGTATTAATCTAGAAAATCAAGATGATTTTACAGTGTGATTTCTCTGAAGAACAATCCCAACACTCAGTAAAATCAATCTCCAACTCACAAGAAAACTCTTGGCCAACACTTAGCCAATTCTCCTTCTCTCCAAGTCCCTATTTCCTTGCACCCTTGGTCAAATAATTTGAATGAATACAATATGCTCTACTCAACCTTGAGCTTAACCTACGTAAGTATTTCCTATCATCCAACTGATGACTTCCTTTGGCCAATACTTAGCCAAATTTCCAAGCCTCCAAGACTCTAATTCTTTGCACAATTCCTGAGAGAATTAGTCTGTATTTAAATGGAAATTCCTCAGTTCTTGAATGCATGCACTATCAATACAACTCAGAAAAATCTAAAACAAATAGTACATTGTCCCTGCACTCTAGTCTCAATTGGGTCTTTCTCAAAATCGAAATGCATGAGTTTTTGATTAGGGAATATTCAGTTAACTAGAGTAGCACTAGTTGAGTGCAATAATGCATCAACTAGCTGTTAACTCACTATTAGCTCCTCAATCAAATTGGAACTAATTTAACTAGAATTAACTCAATAAACTGAGTTAACTAATTACAAATCATACATAACTCATCCTGAACCCCTATAATATAGGGAGAACATTTACATGACTTCAAAAAGACTTCCAACTCGAAATTCCTAAGTTAACAAAGTCAACTCACTCTAGTTAAATATTACAAGTTGCTATGAGAATAAAATTCGATTTTAATTCTCAGTTTAATAAAAGGACAAATTAAACTGAAATTTCTAGATTCTATTTTTATCATTTCTTGTTGCTATTTTCAACACATTGTTTTAACCTTAAACTCTAAAAATGATATACGAGAAGCTACAATTTGTGTAATTTCATTAAATTTTTACGAAATTAAAATATGATGCACTAAGAGAAATTTATGATGATTTTACTCGAAACACCTATTTGAGACAAAATTCTGGAGCATGCAAAAACTCTAACTTCATTGGACCATTTCTCCAAAAGTATAGTGAACCAGTATCTGAAATTTTTAGATGATGTTCATCAAGATCTCATCTCCACGTGGTAGAAATTTTAGCTTTTGAAGCCTTTCAAAAAATAATATATATAAAATTTTCAATATTCCTTGTTTGAAGAAGTGAATCCCTAGTACTCATTGCTCTCATATCAAATGTTATGTAACCAATTCAAAAAACAGAAGAAAATATAAATCAACAACTTGAAAATAAGTCTCTTCGAGGGGGAAACCTTCTTTTATATCACATAAATGAACAATTATTGGATGATACAAATGAAAAGACCTCCTTGGTATATATAAGAGTCTAAAGGGTCGTGATAGGATGAGGGCCTACATAACAATAATAATGTAAAGGCATAATAATAAAAATAGTGGGCTTCTATGGGGCACAAAAATAACAATATGGGGGCTAGACTAGTATTATAGGGAACTAACATAATTTCTTGAGGTATTGGGGTAAAGGTAAATCTTATGATCAATATCTTTCTGAGTTATATGCTATGCAAATGAAGAAGCGTGAAACTATGAGTAGTTTTAACAGAATATTTCAAACCTTTTATCGTACCATGCCTAAGAACACTCAACATTTTGAAGATGTTACCATGTTGTATTACTTAGCAACTCATAACCCTAGTTTGGCTTTTTATCTCAAGGAGAGGAAACCGATGACCTTAGAGCAGATGTTTATAGATGTGAAGAAATTAAAAATAATCTTTTGGCTTGTGGAAAACTCCCAGATTAGTTTTGGCATGGATATTTGGAAACAGAGGAGTAGGACAAAAAATATGAACAACAAAGATCAAATCTAGGTTTTTCATATGTTTCAATATAAAGATACATCATCTTTAGATTTTTCTTTTTCTTCAAATCTCGCAATTAGTCAATCAGGTTTTTTTATTGTTAAAGATGTAGAATATTTTTATTAGTAGGATGATGTTATATCTACAACGAAACATTTGTCCAATTATGGAAAAATGGATGATTTTACTATGAGTTTTATTGAATATGATTTTGCAAAGAATATTTGTACATGCTCGCATTGTATAGGATATTTTGTTAGTAGTGGTGGAAAAATTTCAAGTCTTGATAAAATAAGGTTACATGATCAATTTGTTCAAGAGGAACATGTAGAAAATTCTCCAAATGTTTTTCTCAGGTCAATATTTCCTCAAAAGGTTTAGGTCAAAATTTGAACAAACAATTATCAGATTATGACAAAGAATTAGATTTTCTTGAATTCAGTTATCTTGAACTAGCATCAAAGGTATTTAATGATCATGAAGACATCCTTAGTTGGCCAAATATATATCAACAAATTGTTAAACAAAATGTTGAAGCTTATCAAGACATGTTGTTGATACAAAAATTTGTTGTTGTACAACAATTTCTATTTACTAGTCAAGATAATATCTTCTTTCATGTTTTTCATTATCTTGTAGCAGAGTATATGGAGTATTTGAGTAGTTTGGAGATGGTTTTTTTTCTACAACTAATATTTTTTGTTGGTATGCACCAAATTCTATTGATTAGTATTTTTCTATCTATGTTCCTTTCTCTTTTAAAGGCTCAAAAGAGAGATGGTATAAAATCAAGCATCAAGGTGTTGTCTTGGTATCACTAGAAGCTTGATATCACTTGAACAAGGGCATATGATTTTTTTATAGTAGTAATGTTTAAATAATCTCAACAGGTGAGCATTTGGTTTTGTTTTGGTTTTTGGTGTACACATCTTGTCAGGTTTCAACGAGGAGAGTTCCAAAGAATAAATGCTTCAAGGAGGCTTCAAATTTCAGAGTTATCATATCTAATTGCAAGAAGTTTCAGAATTGACTCTATTAACCCAACCATAGAGGCAACTGTTCTATAGTTCTCAGTGTCCTGCAAGGATACATTGTCCCTAGTTGGACTTGATGTTGTAGAAAAAAAATTCAAAGCTAAATTGTAGAAGGTTTTCCTAAGAAAATTCCATCATATTGACTTGTCCTAGTGCATAAATTTACAAATGTTTCCAAATTAATTCGAGAATTTGTTACATCTTGAACATTTGAATTGGACAATTGTCACAAGTTGACCATCTCTAACCAAAATTTTGGAAAGATAAGCTCACTTCAATACTTAGATCTCTGTAGTTGTTCAAAAATTAAAAAATTGCCTCCTCAAGTTGAGTATGACCGATTATTAGGACAAATAGTTTTAAAAGGTAAATGGTTAAAATAAATTCTTATTTCTATTAGATATCTATTTCACTTGGAATTTCTAATTATAGACAACCAATTTTTGAAATCATTTTCACATTCCCTAGGTAGCATAAGGAGCTTATGACAATTGGAGCTTTTGAGCTCAAAGTAGTAATGGAAGCAATCATGCTTATTGGGGGAGGGAATGCACATAAACGTTCTGGTATTTCTATCATAAGACCATACAAAGGTTTGATTCTCCAACTAATTTGCAAATACTACTTCCTCCAAGCCTACCTTAGTCATACTATTTTGAAAGGTTGTCCTAGGACTCTATTGTTTAGTAAAATCCATATTATAATGCACATCTATGAAGTGATAAAACCTCCAAAGTTTCCTCCACTACCATCGATTGCAAATCCATAAGTTATATAAGAGCCTTGTAACCAAATTGTGAGCTTATTCTCCATGTGGATACATAATACATACTTGAAGGTCCTCCACATCATTTATTCAAACATGGGTTGATTTAAGGTTATAAATATTTCTTACCTATCCTCCTTGTTTAAATTCAATATAACACTAGAGAGCTAGCTTGAGACCAAATGGTAGAAACTATAGAATTTGCAAAAACCTATGGCACTTGGGAGGTATATACAAGCTCTCAAGATATCAAATTTCTTGTGTTGAGTTCAATGGTTCTAGTAGTAGAAACTCCTTTGAGAAATTGTTGGAGAAGATGTTTAAACTATTATGGACCATGGAAACTAGTAATTTGATTGGGATGGATTATCAAAACTGAGAAGTCCACTAAAACCTAAATATTTTGAAAGCAATGTTTACAGTGTCACTCACAGTTTGGATAAAATGGGAACATACTTATTTACATACCCATTTTTGTTTATGGAAGTTCAATGAGTTATTATGGCTATATCAAATGTATTTCATTTGATTCTCATCAGTCCAATATCTTTGAAGCATATGTTGTGTCACTTCCTTTCCCTTGTAACCATTTTTGTCTTTGAAATGGTGGCATTTATTTGCTATCTAAAGAGCCTAGAGACTTTAATTTGCTCGTTTCCTATGAAGTTGTGACAAAACGTAGCAATGTGCTACATTCAATTATCATTGGAATAGTAGTATTCAAGGATAAGATATAGAAAAAAAATCCCATTTTTCATTTTGATGGTCACAGGAATGGTACTTACTATTCTAGCTTAAGCTTATACATGTGGGAATTTGTGGAAGACTACTTGGATACATCAAGCTATCAAAGTAAACACATAAATTACCTTTTACATAATTAGTGAGAAAGGATCATCATTATAGTTTATGGGCTTCAATTGATCTTTGACCTTCAAGCAGATGAGTAAGCAAATGAGTTGTTGAACATTTCATTTGAAGATATAGAATTTCAAAGAACATTGTGGGAAAAACTACATCCCCTTCTATCTCGCATGAAAAATGTGACATTCAAGAAATCCCTCCCTAAGCCTATGGAGAGGGCTACATCCATATTACATCATGTCTGCTACAACTATTATTAAGTTTATAGTTGTATGGTGGAGTGATCAATGGCCCACATTGTTACATGCCCAGATCGACGACATGAGGGGCCCCAAGCACCATGGACGTTTAACGAGAGGAGCGAGCCCTTGTTTGGATTCGTGCCAACACAATGTCACTGAATCAATGTTCGAGATTTTTTTATGGACCACCTACCTGATTTTCAAAACTAGGGAAGGGGGGGTTGTCAAATGACCAAGTGGTTTTTTTAAAGGTCCCATATGGCCATCCATTTGAATTTTAAGTTTTATTGTTCATATATATCTAACGGTTAAATATATATATATATATATATATATATATATATATATATATTATATATATATATTAGATAGATAGATAGATATATATCTCTCTATTAAAGGTGTTGTATTAATAATGAGTCATTCATACTTTGAAAGACTCATTATTCTTTATAAAAGCTTTAAAAAAAAATAGTTTTATAACTATAAATAATCGGTTTCATATTTAAACAATTAAGTTTTTAGGAAAAAAATAAATAAATAAATAAATGGGGTTTGAAGATTTTAAGATTTGTAGCGTGTGCAACTTATTGATCATTCAGAGACAATTAATGAAGACCAATTTGATTCCCAATTTTTAGTAGTATTGTAATATATGTATTTTCTTCCTTCATCTTTTTATTAGTTTTTGTTGTTGTTGTTGTTGTTGATGTTTGTTTGTTTGTTTTTTTTTTTCTTTTTTTTTTTCCTACTGAAAGAGATGTATGTAGCAGCAAAATTTTCGTTTTCCCTTTGAAAAAATAACATGTTTCAGGGTTACAAATTTACTTATGTATTTGTTAGTTCTAGATGGTACCGTAATTTGAGAAAAGTGCATAATTAGTGCTCCATCTATTTCAGAAAATACATTCACATAATTTTTTCCTATTAAATTTATCATTTTTCTCTCATGGTTTTAACATAAATTCCATTAGCTTAAGTATTAAAATCATATCTCTTCTAAGTTTGCCTCTTTCCATCTCATAAATTTTGAGGTATGCAACCCACAAATATCGGCCATTTTGATTGGAAGTGATAATTCTATGAGTTAAACTAGTCATTGCATTTATGCAATTGAACTCCAACCAATTATTTTTAAAAATTTCATAAAATTATGAGTGATGTCTTAGGCACTCACTCCCTACATCCAAGATTTGTATCTAGGGTTACAACATGTTGAACATATGGACTATACTTATTGATATGCCTAGGTAAGTTGTAGAGTTCCAATGGTCATTAGACAATAAAGATATAGAGAAGGGCAAGTAGAGATCAAAATGCTAAAATTAGTAATTCAAGCACTTAGGAAATCACAGAGTTGGACTTGAGCAGCAAATAGAGGTAACAATATAGAAAAATTCCTAAGTCAAATATTTATATTGTTGTGTAGTTTCAATGGCACATGCAAGAACTAGTATGATTTCAAAAAAAATTGCCACTGCACAGGGATTTACCTCATTCACAAGTGTCATGATTTTTCAAAGATTGAGATTGATAGTAACCTTTAATTATGTTGTGGAGCTCTATAGGAATTGATTTTGTGGTTTTGTTAATTCAACATTATTGGATTATTTTAGATAAAGTAAGCATTAGGTGAACAAAATTTGTTGTTGCATGGGGCCATGATTTTTCAAAGATTAAGATTGGTAGCATGATTTAATTATGTTGTGGAGCTCTATAGGAATATATTTCATGTTCTTTGAGTTCAAATTATTGCATTATTTAAGATAAAGTAAATGTCAAGCTACAAAATGTTGTCACTCAATAACCTTCTATGCTCTTAGAATTTATATAATTTCTTTTAATCAAATATATATGTTTGTGCTAGATGGAAATAAATTATGCAATGAACTTGGTTGAATTTATTTTGGATAATATCAACATAAATAGTTTAATAGAATCTAATTACAAGCAACAATGCATGAGAATTAGTCCTAAAAATAATGTTTGTTAGAATGAATTAGGTTTATTTTATGTAGAATAAAGATCTCCTCCCTTGTGGAGCATATAAATTGTATATATCAATATGCCATAGCAAGTTCTAGGGAAAACTTTAGGGGCTAATATTTGCAGGTGGGCTAATTTTCCATGTTTTTTTTCCGGAAAATGATTCACCAAATTCTATTTTTTTCTAAAAATAATTCGCCCAAATTTTATAGTATAAATTATTTTATGTTAAAAGTTGCCAAAATTTTACAAACACTATATAAAATCATTATAAATTTGAACATTTTTACAAAAGTATTTTAAAACATTTTATACTTTGCATTTTAGTGACTAGTAATATTTGCCAAGGTTTCTAAACTTTAAAAGAAATTTGTATCCCTAAAATTTTCCCTTGCAAAGTTGCAATGACAATTGGACAATGAAGAAATCGAGAAAGGGTGTGCATAAGTCAAAATGCTAAAGGTAGTAATTCATGGACTTAAGAAATCATAGACTTGGACTCAAATAGTAGAAAAGGGAAACGATGAAAATACACATGCATTATGGTACTCAACTCTAAGCTATATGTTTTTGTTTGTCCCAAATGAGGTCAATTTTACTTTAATATATGTCTATGTTTGTTAAATATATTTTCATGGGACAAAGATTACAAATTCTTCTCTGTAATAGGTCAACTTCTTTATCTATTGCACTCCACTTGACTCGAACTTAAATAGAAAAATAGAATATAGTTACAAACATAAACACTGAGATGCAGCGGAATAAAACTTGATTTCATTCATATCAAAGAACTGAAATATGATTACATACAAAAAGGAAATAAACTAGCTCGAGTGATGGTAGCTTATCTTTGAGAAGAGATGTGGTAGATGTATGCCTCTAAACTGTGTTACAATGAGGTCCAAGGGCCTTTTTGTTATTGAAAAATAAGGGAAAACCCCAACCCCAAGAGATGGAATGCCAGGAGTTTGCAGGCCTCATTGGTCTTAGTTGAGTAGCCAACTTCATGGGGTCATAACTTGGACATATGATCTTTCTTTGGCACATATGATACCTCATTGGAAAGATATCTCTGAGTAATACAGGATTTTCCATAGGCCCCTGCCTATGGCTATAGACCTATTGCATACCTCAAAACAATGTCGTTTAGGGGGTCAAAACAATTTTGGAAGTTTACGACCTGAAAAACTACTAAAAATAGTAAATGCTCCTATAATCAAGGAAACTGATGAAACTAACTAGATGTCTAGGTGGAATAGGTGAGTGGCCACCAATATCCACCTAGATTAGTCCTCCTCTCTTAGGAAGAAATAGTCTCCATTGCGTGTAGAGCCTCCATGAGGTGAGGAAATTTCAGTTGAACCTGGTCCCCAGTGAACCACGTGCCTTGGTGAAGGAGTTGTCCTGCTTTGACAACTCAATCTAGATGGATCCTCTATTGGCCAGTGTTCTTGATCTGTGTGTCCATTATTTTGTAAGTTGTGGCTCTTTCAATGCAGCTTGGGTTGAGATTTGTTGGTGTCAACTTCTCAGCAACGTCATATGTGTCCAACAATGGGAGAAAGTATGGTCACAGCCAGTCCACATTGAGCACTAGATGCAAGCTAAGGAATGGTGGAATACTGAGCTTAAAGGAATTGTCGCTTATAGCCTTGGTGATGGTGTACGACCCATATAGGAGTAGGTAAAGTTTTTGTTGGGGCCCAGTGAGGTGCTCCTTCTACAGATGTAACCAAACTTTGTCGCCCACCTAAAATTTGTGTGTCACCCAATGTTGATCATGACATTAATTGTGTAATGCCCTACTCCCACATTTACCCAAGCTAACCGGTCCACCAAGGTAAACATGAGATGGAGAGTTACTATGATATTATTCAACTCCCCATGTATAGTTATGGAACTGGAATCGACATGAAAAATACCAATTTGTCCTTCCTTGGAAGCTACAGAACTTTCAGGAGCCAACCAATCCCTTCAGGTGTCCAATCCTTGAGAGGACTTTATTTTTCACTGACCTAGAGCCTCATCCTCTCCTATGAAAAGGCACACATGTCAATTGGACCCTCCAGTCACTTCCACAACAAGGAATAAATGCAACTATGGCCATTTCAGGAAATTCAGTGCCAGTGATCCCAGATCCTATGCCACTTTTTCAAGGCCAAGACTCAGGCTACTGCCCAGAATTTCATGAAACTTCTAGAATTGATAAATACCATTGAAACAAGGTTACTAATGTAAAAATTTGAAAAAGGGCTTGATCTTAACCCTACTAGCCATGACATACATTTTTTCAAACATATCATAAACATGAAATCAACAGGTCATAACAACATATCTGAGCAAAGGGATGTCATACTTATCTAAGAATTGTCAAAGAGGGCTGGTATCTCTTCACAATAGCTTCATTGTTATCTATTAGGTCATTCATTCATTCATTAACATTTCATATACTAACCAGAACATGATGAGAGCCATACATCATAACTGTCATAAAACATTTTTATAACCAGCAAATAACTATAGATATATCAATGAGGAAATAATAATTAAAGTCACATAATGGGAAGCACATTTACTCATAAAATACCAAAGGAAAAGGAGACATTATTAACATATTCAAATCCAACCAAGTCAAGGAGTTCCACGTACCACCCGACCATAGATTTGGTTGAACCAAATCTTTCTTTCATCCAATCACCCCTGCATCATATTCCAAGCATGAATGTGGGATCTCATGAAATAAATCAAGTGAAACCAAACAAGAGCTTTCACAGGCCATACCACCTCAACCCTCAACTAGTGATTCCACCTCATAATTGGACATCACTAACCATAACCAAATCGGTAAGAATTCCCAACTATACCTCAGACCGTTTGGAGTAGGATTCCCAACGGTGGGTAGTAATGTAGTGCCTTCACCGCAGTAGCACACAAAGATAAGTATGATGACTTTGGTCAAAAGCAAGTGTGTGACCTTGCAGTGAGTCAAGTGAGATGCATGGGGGTTCTAACACACGGAGGGGAAAATAAAGTGTGTTCCTTAGAAGCCTGTAATAGTATGTAACCTGAAAGGAACACACGAGTGGAATGACATCACAAGCTAAAATGTGGAATAGTCCATGAGACAAAGTGGCAGGTTAATCCAACAAAATGTCTTCAACTAGATTCATATAATTGCATGAAAATTAGTTCATAATAAATGCCTAAGTTAAACAACATACATTACTAAAGCAACTAGAATAGTTAAATTGCAATAACAACATATGCATGAAAGCATGTTGGCCCAGTTATTACTATTATAAGTGAAAGTTCCATCCATACATACACCATTGAAAGCCACTAGCCCTGACAGTGGAACATTATAGTCAAGAACACATGCTCCTCCAAATAAGTATACTCGTTCTACATTGTGGAGAAGCCAAGGCTCATCAAAATACTCCCAAGCCTTCTCTAATCCTAAGCCTAGCCAAAATATCGACTCCCAAAAACCTATTCTATGGGTTATGAGATTCTATTAATAAAAAAGGGTGGGGTGATCCTTGAAATTCCCCCTTGTGACTCTTTGACTACCCTCACAACTCTTCAACCTATTTACAAATAAATCATTACATTACATAGTGAATGTTCACATTCCACTAATGACACTTGAAATTTCACTTACAACATATTTACAAATAATGTAAATTTTTGACATGTACCCAAGTGAGACAAAATAGGCTAGAGACAACCTAACAAGACAAAACACTATGACTCAGAAGTTTTGGGAAAGGCCAACTCGACAACTTCCACTTGATGATTCTCAATGGTATACTGATACCAAGATTGGTACTATGCTATGGTGTCCCCAAACTGCTTGATAGCATCTTTATGATAGTGTACTATTGCCTCCATATATTTTGGGTATTTGGTCTTGGAACCCTTATCCAACTCGGCTTGAAGCATGTGCAGCATGTTCTTGACTACAGCAAGACCACCAATGTACTTCTGCATGTTTTTTGTGCTCATCTCCAAGACATCATTGGTGGCCTCTCGCCATAGATTCTCCATGTACCTGCCAACCTCTAGCCAGACTTGGTTCTTCTCATTAGCTTTGGTGAGGGAACCGATTGACAAGATCCTGCATGTTCTCACCATGAAATCCAGACTCGTATACAACTGTGCATATGAAGCATGTATGCTACTGACGAATGGGGCGATTTTCTCATATTTGTGATCAACATCAGGATCCTTGCTTTATCTAGCTCTGCATGCGGCTTCACAATCTATGGAAAGTGAAGCAGGGCTCCCTTGTACCTCATTGTTCATTCTTGCACATGGGTGATGGAAGCATCAATGCCCTTAAGAGTTTGGACAATCTTTCTGCTCCACTATTGTAAACCATATAGATGGACAACCATCGTATGCACGATGACAAATCTATCATAGAGTTTTTGCATGGTGGCCTCAAGAGTTGATACTTCAACAACTATCGCTTTCCCCATCTTTGCCATTGCGGATCCTACGAATTATTCTTCCTTCTACCTAGCGGCTTGCAAGTTCTTTGCCATCTGTTCATTCTCTACTAACAGGAACTTGACATTTGATCTTGTGACTCCTGCATAAGTCATATTGGCATTGCCCATGGTGACTGGATGCTTTCTGACATTTGACACTATCACCCTTTCCTTCATAAATTTAGGTGACGTGTGATCAACCAGGAAATGATTTCTCCACACTTGTACAATCTTCTACTACAAATCATCAAACGATAGATTGTACACATCCATCACTGAATCATTAACAAGGATAACAACCTCTCCTTGCTCACTCGGGACTAGTTATGATATTGGAGGTGGTGGATATTGAGGGATGACCTCGGGTGCTCTTGGCATGACTTTGGTATCTTGGTATTGTGGCTCTTGTCCACATCCATGTTTGTTACTTCATGCATTTTCTCAATCTACTAAGAAAGCTCTTGATCTTGCATCTTCTCACCCTCTTCTTCATCTGTTGGTTGTTCTGACTTCTCAACTTGTATGGGTGCAATTTTCTCTGTCATCACATCTTGCCCTTCTTCTTGTTCATGTTTCTGCTTCTCTTCCCTCTCTCTCCTTATTAACTCATGTTCTTCCTTCAACTTCTTCTCTTTTTCTTACAGCTTCCTTTCTGCTTCCTCCAACCTTTTCTTTTCTCTCTTCCTTCACTTTGCTCTCGTTATGTGTTATTGCCTGCACCAAATTTTCTTTCTCAATGAGAGGATCTTCTTTGAACTTGTAGCTTTTCTCATCCTCTAAGTTCTTGGAAATCTTCGTCTTACCCTTGTCCTACGCTGGTTTGTTGCTCATTGTTATTTTTGTTGTTGCTTTCTATGGTGTTGCTGCCTATAGAGTAGCTTTCCATGTTGTGGTTATACTGACTGGCTCATTTTGCTTGGAGTATTTATAACAATATCTCCAAGGGTCCTACTCTACCCAATGACATGTCCTATGGATCCATGGATAGTACACCTTCACACAATGGTTCTTTCAAATACTGTGGGGATCATACAGATTGAAGTCTTTGGTGCCAAACTCAAACTTTGCTAACTCAACTTTGGCATTCGCATCTTTCAAGCTCTTAATTTCATACAATCCAATCCACAAAGGAAGAGCGGGCCATGGTGCCTTCTTCCTTCTATGCATCCCTATTGATAACCCTGTGGGGATGTGATATGAGACCTCTTGCATGACCAACTTTTCCATGGCATACCTTGGTAGAACATGCAGAGGCTTCTCTACACCAAACATATTAATGAAGGTGCCATTGGGTGAGGCATACCAATCTGCAATGTTAAGTATTGCCTCCATCACTTCTTGGGACATGCAAAGTGGATCCTACTCAAAGATCAACTTGTACACTGGGATAATGAAATGGTCATTCAGCCTCACCATAACTCCTCGATAGCTACAATTGAAAAGCAACTTGTAATAAATGTTGACGGCAGTCTCCGTTGGTGTCCATGTCCAACCCATGCCAGGAAACTAATGTTTGGCACAAATTGCATCAAGTAAATATGCGAACATGTAGAATCTTTCTTTCTCATCCTTTGGTGGATTGTGGGTGTTAGTCACATAGACTTTCAATTGAAGAGCCAACAGATCTGACCAGTTGAATGGCCTTTTATCATTCACCAATTGGTCCAACACAACCACCCAATTCTCTGAAAAGGTCTTCGTGCTCTCTTGACTGTACAATTGACATGAAAAGATGATGTGACTTAGACTTGTAAACATGATTGGGTGTCACTCTGAACTTCGACAGCTCTTTCAACCAATGCTTTAAAATGTCTCTGGTGTTCGCATAGTTGTGGGTGGCATAGAACAGTGCATCCATGCGGTTCACTGGTTGAGGTATGTGATACATCTGATGATATTTCTTTGTCCTAAAGGTAGCAAGTTGTGTCCCACAAGCACTCCTCAATGTCATAGTCATTGGATCTATGTGTGAGACAATTCATTGGATGATGTCCACACATTGGAAGGCCAAGTACCTACATGCAACCCTATGTAATCCTGATCGGTAGACATTGACATAAACTTGTTGATCCTCTAGATCTTCGTTAAAGTCCCCTGCAAAGATATCCTTGATTTCTTACCATGTTAATTTCATGCCTTCTCAATGAACAACAAAGTGTATGCATAAACTGGTAAATTCACTGACACCTTCTCAACTGCTTCCCCAATGTTACTCTCGACAGTATCCTTTGATGCAACTCTCTTGGAAGCCATGTTACCTATAACTATTAGAGAGTTACTCAGCAACTGTTGTACCTAGAGACAGAGAGGACTCTCATGGCATGAAAATGATAGCTTGAAACCAAAATCGCTTCAAGAACAGACCAAACAACAAGTTGGGCAGCTCCTAGGAATAATTGCACAATTTGGGCTCTCAGAGGAGATTGACTACTAACTAATTTTTCACATTGCGCAATCCCAGCTACTAGTGAGGAGGTCTTTCTGATTCAAACTGTGCAATGAACAGTTCAGACTGGATTAGGCCAGAAGGGACTGCACATTGCACAATACTAGTAGTTGAGGCTTAGGACTATCTCCTAGAACTATGTAGTGTGAAGTTGGATCCAGACCTTAGCAACCTATGCGCAATTCCTGGAGCCAAGGCAAAGCCATGAGACCCATAAATGCACAGTGCATGCCAGGGAGGAGTGAGATCTCGGCTAAGAAATCCCATATAGGCCCAATGGGAGCATGAAAATGAGTAGATCTGAAGGTGGAAGTGATGGTGGGTGTAGATTTGACTGAGCAATGATGCATGCAAGTAAAACGAGTACAAAATCAATCAAACTAAAGAACAATGAAGCTTGTGGAGAGAGTCGCCGCAATGGTGACCGTTAGTGAAAATTGGGTGATGCATACAACACAAATCAAAACGCCGGCAATCGTTCAATAAAACAAGTAAAACAACACTCTCACAATCCAAACAAACAAAAGAGACAGAAAAAACAGCAAAAGACTAGAAAGGCAAGACTTACCCGAAAAAGAAACGATGATCGCACCAAAGGTTCCTAGATCTCCTCAAGAATGTCAGAGCTCCAAGATTGAATGTAAAAATGAGCTATGGCAATTTATGTTAAATATATTTTGTTTGATTTAGGGTTTATGATGTGAAGGCCAAAAATCTAGGAAAAAGCGACATTTGGCGGTAGTTTCCAAAATAACTCAAGTGTCTCCTCCGAGCTACTAAAAATAGATGCCTATTTTCTAGGCATGCTTTTTTCTTCTTCTTTTTTCTCTTTTTTTTCCTTTTTTGTCAGGAAAAAGCTTCCATGCATTTCCTATAGAGATTGTGCAGTTGTGAGGAGGACTGGCAACTCACTGGTTCATGCATCAGGAAAATGCTAAGGAGAAATCTACTATGCAATTTATAAGTTGAGTGGCCTTGGCTGCCTCTAATGCTTTGCGTAGTTTACCAACTAAAGGTTGGGTGTCAATAGACTTTGTAGAATTCTGGAGCTGAAGGCTCACTCCTAGCTTGGATTTTGTAATTCCCGAGAGAAACATTGGTTTCCCTCAAGGATTGTCAGTTCACTAAGGCAAGCCAAGAACCGGCTTCAAACCAAGTCAAGATATTGTCTTGTGGGTTACATAGTAAACCAAGTAAGAAAACACAAGCCAAAATGCAAAAGATCAAGCTCAATTAAAGCACAACTACTTGGTTCAGTTTGAGATAAGTTGTCATGATTTAGGACAGAGGCTCCAAAACAAAGCATAAGAAAAATTTTGGAGTGTGGTTGTAGCCTCTACAACAGGGCTCCAAATAATTTTTCCAACCAAGGCTTCCAGGACTAGTAACTCAGACCAAGCTGTTACAGGGTTTCCAGAGCATTTGTCCAACCCAGGCTCCAGGAATTGCAAGAAAAATCCGTTGTATTTGTTGATCCTGTGACCTCTTGCACTTTCTTACTCTTCCTTTTCCTTCTTGATCCAAATCAAAAGTATACCTCACACCTCCAAGAGTGATCCAAGAAATTCTAAGTGTCCAAGATTATGAGAGAGAGAGAGTAGAAAATGAGAGCTCCAAAATTGAACTGAGAAAAAGATATAAATGGATCCTCTTAATGAGGCCTTTATTTTCTTTATTTTCCATTTTTTTTCCTTCATTTTCCTCCTCACATGCAACATCTGACCTTTCACCTCCCTTTTCTCCTATTTTCCATTATTTTCATAAATAAAATGTCAATTAATGCCTCATGCCTTTCCAAAACTTTTTCCACTTCCTTTTCCAATTTACAAAGCCACTGATTAATCACAAGTGATCCCCATCACTGTGTTTTTGCCCAACATTCATCTTAGAATGTTGATCCCATGACCTTGGTTATTATTTTCCCTTTATTAACTTTATTACATGGATTTTTTACCAAGGTTATTACAGCTTTTACTTAACATTGGCTCTGTCCAATATGTCATGGACCTACTAGGGGATGTGTTGATTGCACTCAATGAAGTTATTAGCCCTATCAGATTCATCTTGGACATGAGCTGAATCTTCCAGAGTAGTTGCAGATGGCATGGCCACATCAATGGGACATAGTGGTTGGAATCCCAACCCCACCTGAAAGGGGTTGTGCCCAGTTGAGCTATGGAGAGCTCTATTGTAACTGTGTTGGACATAAGGGATGATTTCATCCCATGTGTGTGGATGCTTCAAGTTGTACATGCGTAAAATGTGCATGATCATCCTGTTGAAGACCTCTATTTTTCCATCAATTTGGGGGTGGAAGGTCATGGACTTAGTGAGCTTGCTACCCAACATCAACCAGAGGCTTCACCAAAATGTACTCATGAACCTGTCGTCCTGATATGAGATAATGGGCTATGGGGTCCCAAAGTGTACCCACACTCATTCAAAGAAGAGCTTAGCGGTGGCTTCTTTTGTAATACTTGGTGAGCCATGATATTTCACTAATAATGTTGCAACTCCCAAGGGATCCTAAACTCAAATTATCAACCCATGGTTTGTGCAAACTTCGAGGTGATAGTGCTATATGCACAACAGATAGGATTCCACTCATGCCACCCTCAATTATGACATCAGTTCAAAAAGTACTCAAAGACCCTTCCTTCTACTAAATTAGAATGAACTCTTCATAAAATGACAAATTGGAAATTGCTTCTAAGTGTGAAAATAGAAATGTCATTGACTCAACTTGTAAAACCCTAATTACTCAATTCATGAAAAGATAAAGGCTAACCTACTTGCAAAAATGAAGTTATGTTATCTTGCAGAATTCATCACACTACCTCATCTACTTGTAGAATATATATATATATATCTATATATCTATATCTATATATATATATATATATATATATATATATATATATAGATATAGATATATATATAGATATATATATATATATATATATATATATAGATATAGATATAGATATATATATATATATATAGATAGATAGATAGATAAATAGATAGATAGATATATATATCTTTCATAATTCATCAAACTACCAATTAGGATCACATCTACCATCTACCTAGTTCATACTTGCCCATAAATCAATAACCTATTTGCATGTTAAAGAAACTAACTCAACTCTATTTTTGCAGTGAATACAAGGAAGGTTTGGAATGTCCTAGGAGCTTTTCCCGGTCATATTATCATAGTTGGAGGTCATTATGCATCTATGCTAGGTCAAATTTGTAGTGTGGGTCAAAACTAATGAAGAGAAAGGTTGTTATAGGTTTGCTAGAAGTGATTGCTACAGGAGGCCCGTAATGCGACAAGCATGTCTATAATGCTATAGGAGGGCATATGAGTGGTTTTTGAAGGTGAAAACATTGGCTTGAGGGTATGGAGAGGTGAATAGTAGTTGAAGAAAAATAAATAGTGGTTTGAGCCCCTAGCCAAGCTAATGGCCTCTTAGAGGCCTGTCTTGCACTAGGAAGAGTCCTCTTGGTGAACTAGATAGAATGGCTTATAAAACAAGGTTTTTGGGACAGAGCTTGGATGTGGAAGGAGAAGCTGAAAGAGCTCAGGATGGAATTGATGAAGGTGAACTTCCTTGCAGATCAATCATCCCTATAATCAATCGCATGCATGCATCCATTTATCATTTGCAAAATGAAATAAATTGTGATGGAAAAGATGAGTTGAATTTAAATGTCATCTAATTCATGCAAACCATTGATCTACTTACTAAACTAACTTGTAAATTTTAGAAATAAAATGTAAAATAGGACAACCAATACTAATCTATTTCTAAGAAATCATAAACAAAATATTTTTGGGTTATTGTTGTGAATCCTTCCACTCATTCTCCCACAAGAGAGGTGATGTAGAGGTTGTAACCACAAAATTTTATAGGTTAACTTCTACTGAAATGCAAGAAACTATGAACTTATTTCAATCAAGAATAAACATAAGTCCAAGAATAGGGACCAAATCCTCTAGGTTGGGCCCAAACCCAGGGGTCTCATCCCTCTAAAAATAACTCAGATGCAGCTTAAAATCCAACTTCTCATTATCAAAAAGTGCAGGTCTAATAAATCACATAAAAGTTGAAAATAACAATTTCAATGCTTGGAGCTCAATAGCTACACCTAGTTGAACAAAAACTTCAAATCCTAATGAGTTCTTCCTCTAGTTTATTTATACAAAAGGGTAGCTGAAGAAATTCCCTTGAAATAGGAATGTTTCCCTCCTTGATCTCGAAAATGGTGGATCTTGTCCTCCTTGATCTTCACTTGGACTAGGAGTCAGTCGGATGCCAATGAAATCAAATTGGTTAGAGAGGATAAGGTGATCCCAAGCTGAGTTTATGGAGTTAAGGAGGTGGAAAAACCCCCTATATTCTCTCCTAGTTGTCCCCATTGAGTCCCTACATAATAATAGCCTAAAAAATGCATTATTTTCCTCCAATTAAACCACATTAGGCCACATTCTATGACAAACATATTCTACTCATCTTACTAAATATAATATAATGGAAAATGTGAATTAATACAAGGGAAGGGTATTTTTAAGGCTGGAAGATGGCATATTAATCTTCAAAATGTACCTACTGATGGGACTCATCGTCACCCCCCTATTGAAGATGTTTCTCATCATCTAAGAAACTCAGTCATCCATGTGCAGCTCTTTCATAGCCCTGGTGGCATCCCTGACATCCCAGGGATCCTTAGATGGTTTACCCTCTTAGGGATAAAAACCTACATTCTTCTCTATTTTTGTCTATTCCTTTTGCTCTCTTGTTTCAGCTCTTCCTTAATGTAAGCCTAGCAGTAAGGGTGGACTAAGCTTGAGCCCTATCCACCTAACTTTCATCCTCTTCATGATCCTCTTGTATAATGGTGTTCTCTACAAGGCATTCCTTATCCTTTTAGGAGAGTGATATTCTTTGATCTGTAGACTGTGGGGTAAGGCATGCCATCTCCTCTAGCAAGCTTTCATATTTTTTGTTCCCAACAACCTAAATGGTCTTCAAAGTGTAGGATGACTTGCTCCTGGTTGGCAAGGTATTTAGGTTCTAAAGTAGCATCATTGGAGATGAGGTCATGATTGCTAAGGACAACCCTTGGGCTCATTAGCTCTACCCTGATATACAATGGTTCCTTTTCTTATTTTGACATTATCCTTTTCACTTTATCATCTCTTGTCTCCTCATGAGTCATCTAGGATGCTTGGCCATTAGTTTCATATCTCCTAATATTGCATTGGGATCCCAAAAAATCATATATTTTTAGAGTGTATTTGTGCATGTAAAATTCAACCAATTTTGCTTTAGGCTTCCATGTTATCTTGGTTGTAAAATTCTATGAACTATTTGTAGTCCTGAAAGGTCATAGATCCATGTTGTGCCAAGGTTTTGATTTGGAATTGCAGCAACTCTTCTTTGAGAAATAGGGCATAATAATTTGTTGGATGTTTGCATTGCAATGCTTCCATGGAGAGACTTACATTGGTGGAAAGTTGTGTTTATTTATCCTGCAATCTCTCTCTCAACCTCATATTTTCTTCTTGTAACTGCTCCTTCATTAGAGGCTCTCTCATTCTCAGCTCACTTAACTATTTTCTAATTTAAATGACCTTTTCTTCCATGAGGCCTACATCCTCTACCTTCTTAGATTTAAAAATTTTCATCCACCTATGAGTTCTTCCTTTTTCTATCTCTAGCTCATAAAGCAATGGGAATGAAATTTTTTGGGGATAATCCTCCCTCCTTCAATGAATTTGTAGTAGGAGCTTAAGCTAGGTTTTGGGCTAGGTTCTTGTATTCTTATAGGTATTTTATAATAGTTTTTGAGGTGGTGGCTACCTCTTGCGGATCTTTCTTAGGCTCCTATAGCTTCCCTTGTTCTGCCTATAGCAGATTTTCCCCTCTTGTAGTGTTATAGACATATTTGGGCACATCAACCCCAAACTCATATGTCAATAAACTAGGGCTCATCAATCCCTAAAAGAGTTGTTTCATGCCCTAAAGGAACATAGTCATCTGAATACATCACTCCCCAAAAGTTCCACCTGAGAAACCATCCAGAAATGGCCTAAATTAAACCATACTGACTACTCCATTGGCAAAGTGTGATGCATACTGAGTGGTACACTGCCATGGTGTGATGCATAATAATTAGGCCTTATATAGGGTGTGATGGGCAAGGATGGACAAATGTCCGAGACAATTTGCTAGGTGGTTGCTCATGGAATCTTCTAGAAACTTCTCCTCTGCCACTTGCCTCTCTGAATTCTCCCTAGGATGAATAAGGGATCTAAGAAATCTCCAAGTGGAACCAATTGTAACAAGTGGAATCACACTAATCAAACCCCTTGGATGACTCACACCCTTGCACGCATCTACAAATGGATCTCCAATTCAAGAGATCAGAAGGCTAGAATATTGTGAATTGCAAGTAAGTGTTGATAGTTTGTAATTGAGGAAGGAGCATTGTATTGTTGGTGTGATCTTGCTATTTCATGAGGTGAAGAGGGATTGAAGCTAGGATGATGATTCTAGATCAGACAACTAGGTTGTAATTCTCCCTTCTATTAATAAATTTCTTCAATTTTTCTTCCATATGATTGTGCAATTGTGAATGTTATCATTTGTGAATGCTATTATTTGTTCATTATATATCTGATTCTATAATGTTTATGTTGTAATAGATCACGATGCTTTGACGGTTCTCTGTTGTTCTACTTGTGCAGGTGCTCTCCAAGTGTGTTAAGTACGGGGAGGAGTTGTAGGATCTATCAAAGGGGAGAAAGAGCAAGCAAGGGATTAAGCGGAAGTTCCAGGTTGGTTCCATTATCTTTCTCTTATCTATTACACATAGAAGAAATTATTGAATTGCTTTAAGCTGTTGTTTCTAGGGTAGCTACCAAACCTAGAGGGCTAGCATTCCTTAGGAATACTAGTTTTCCCATAAATAAATTGGCGACTACACTAGGAAATAACATATGTTTGTTTGTTGTTATTGTTTGTTTTATAAACTATAGATAGAGCCTGAAGTCAGCCAGCTAGCCTTCGAATTGCTCTTGCTCTGCAATTGCATAGTAGATGAATGTTGCTTCAGTCAATCTCTGGTTTATTTTATGAATTAAACATTTGAGTTACAAGCACATCTGGATGCCCTTATGGTATCTCAGTAACCTCCCAAGACATTCCTTCATACTTTTCTCTTTATTGTTCTTTAAAGCTCAGCTTGACTCACTAAAAACAACTGCACATCTGAGCCAAAACCCATTTCAGTTGCGCTCCCTGGACCATCGCACTGTCTTCCACTATAATTCAGTATGCATCGCACCTCCTGAGTGTAGTAAGTGTGATGCATCTCTATTTCTGTGAAACCCAGGTACAATGACTGACTGAACTCTTTTTCCATTCTAGAAATTGAGGGTTTTTGACCTTGTTTTCAGTTTTGTTTGGTTGTTTTGTTGCAAATGAACAGTGCCTCTTTACTAAAACTTACTTGCATCACTTAGATCAGCCTCAATTACATTAGGATTAGTGGATTTTTTTTGTGTGTTTTTTCATCATTTACAACCCCTTCTCAAAAAAAATAAAATTGTTTAAATCGATTTGTCGCTTTGATACAAAAGTGTCGTAATTGTCGTTTTGTGTCAAAAAGAGAAGTGTCATGAATTATTCCTTCCCTTGATAAATTGATTGAAATTTTCTTCATGTTTTTGGTTTGATTTGTTTACATTCGAAGTGCCGAAAGCATTTTTTATTCAAATTTGAAAAGTGTCGTTGAGTCTTCCTTTCTCTTTTGAAGAAGAAATTGTCGAAAATGTGATTTTGAATTAAATATTTTAGATCTTTGCTACGTTTAGTTTTCCTTTTTTGGCATTTTTCACATTAAGGAGAACAAAAACAAATACATGCATTTACATTTAGCATTTTTAGATTTGTGTGCGAAAATATGATTTAGGGAAATGCACTAATGTGTGCTCTTTTCTATTTGTTTAAAAGCACTATTATTTTCTTTCCCTAGTAGCTAGGATTTTCATTGCCCAAAGTAAACAAAGATTTTTTATCATTGTAGATTTCATTTTAGGAATTTCAAATCATCATCACATAGTGAACCACTAAAAGGAAAACTCTAAACAAGATCAACTTTAAAATAAATTTCAATGAACCTAACAACGCTTTGGAACTTAACGCAACATATCTAGAGGTCTAGGCTAGAGACGTGTTCTAGCGTCATTAAAACTAGTGGCTATCATTTTCATTGAAGCTTGGGTGATTCCTCCTCCTTGATACGACAAGTGCTAGCATGGACATGGGCTCCCCGTACCATCGTGTATATATTGGGAGACCAAAATAGGCTTATATCCTTTATCCATAGGAAGCTGAGTCTGCCACCTTATTGATCACAATGCACTAAACATAGCATTTAGGAAGATTGACTACCGTACATAAGTCCTTGGTAATTTCTCTTTAATTTATCACCAAGGTGTATATTGTAGTTTTGTGACTGGTTTGGTAATCCCTCTGACTAGATTTTCCAAAGTAGTCACTTTCATTCCTTTTTTATTCTTTAAAAGAAAAGGTCCATCTAATCACTTGTCCTTTCAGGCTCATTAAAAATTGAAGGATACTAGAGTCATCTTTAGCTTTTTCTCGACTCTTAAAAACTAAAAAATCAAAGTCGTGTCAAAGCATCATTAACATTAATTGAATTCAGAATAACATCCATGTTCCTTAGTTGATCTTAGGTTGAGATATATGGAGACAAATACGAAGTCCGCCAATCAAGGAATCCCTTTTGAAGGGAATCCTATTCCTTTTCCTTCCTTCGGAAATATTGGTGCTCCTTATATGGCTACATTATCCCTTCCCAAATTCACCATTTGCCTACCAGTATGGTTGTTTTCAACCTCTTTGGTTCAAAATGGGGGTACACCTTCAACTGAACAAAATCAATCCCCAGTTGAACCTGAAATTAACTCTTTGTCTTCTTCCTCATTTGTTTCTTCCTCTCCTTCTTCCTTTTCGCTTGGTGAAAGTAGTGATACTAGTAACCAAGTCACTAAGAAGAAGAAAAAAGGGAAGGAGAATAAGAAGAAGAGGCCAATTTAGCAAGGGGGCAACCAAGCAACCATTTCTTTGAATGCATCATCTAATGAAAATCCATCCATTAAACTTCCCAAACCCAAATTTCCATTCATAATTTGTACGGGAGACCATTTTCATTGAGATTGTCCTTACTTTCCTTGGATCTTTAAAGAATGGTCTCCCCGTTCACACCATTTCGTGTCATCAACTTCTGGAGATCATGTTGGTAACAGACCTTCAACTAGTGATAGTAAAGTTCATGGACAAAAGGAAAAGTTCAAAATTCCATGTAGGTTATGTCAAGGTAATCATTCCCTTCACCTTTGTCCTTTTTTGGATGAAGCCAAAAGAGTGTTGGATAACTGCCCTACTTCACCGCAGTGACTCCCATCTAGTTACAAGAAACTCTCTCTAAGTCCTTCACTAGTTGAAAAACTCACTGACTTAAATCAACCATCGATTGAAACCACTCTCTCTGAAAGTGAATCTTATGAGTGTATACCTGACCAAAGTCAATAGGTCAAGGCAACAGTTGACCCAATTTCACCTTCAGCTAATCGTACCTTTCCCAAAGAGAGTGAAAATGATATCGTTCAAGTTCATTTTGTTACTTCGGATTCTAACAACCTTGGGGAAAATTTGCATGTTCCATCAAGACAGGAGGAAAACCCTCTAGTTCTCGTAACTCAAGGGATCAATTCTCTCGTTTTTTCGATACCCCCTCCAAGTATTCTAGTCACTTCCTTTGATTGGAATCAACTAGCAAGATCCTGCCTTCCTTCTTATGTGCCTTTCAGGATCATAGTACAAGTTTGTAAAATGATCATGTCTGGCACTATTATAGATGAAGGTGCATCAGTGAGTATCCTTTCCTCAACTTCTTGGAAAGCACTTGGTTCACCACCGCTTATGCCTGTTAATTAGAATCTATTAAGCTTTAACAAAGGAACTAGTCGACCGTTAGGGATCCTTTCCTAAGTAACCTATCACTTTGGGGGGAAAACCCATTAATCTGAATGTGATGATAGTCCCAGGACCGTTAGATTACAATTTACTTCTTGGGCGTGACTATGTTTATAACATAGAAGCTATTGTTTCAACACTCTTCCGAGTGATGCATTTCCTGCATGAAGGCAAAATTGTCACCATTGAACAACTTTCATTTCCTGGTGCAAGCATAGCTCCAAGTCAATCATCATCCCTAAATGGTCCTTTTGCATCAACAGTATCAATTGAACCTTCATTCCATCCACCTGATAACCATGAGTAGTCTGGTGATTGTAATGAAGCTTGGGGGGGCATGCACCTAGTTGTAAAGATAAGTTTCCCTATAGGTTATGTGATTGTTCTGACAAATCATTCACCTTTGTCTATTCTGGATGAAGCCAAAGAGTTGTCGGATAACCGTCCTGCTTCACCTTTGTCTATTCTGGACGAAGCCAAAGAGGTGTTGGATAACCATCCTGCTTCACCTTTGTCTATTCTAGATGAAGCCAAAGAAGTGTTGGATAACCATCCTGCTTCACCTTTGTCTATTCTGGACAAAGCCAAAGAAGTGTTAGATAAATCTCCTCCCTCACCATGGTGACTTCCATCTGGTTACAAGAGGCTCTCCTTTTCATCATGCTGGGGGCATGCAAACCTATTTTCAAACTTATTTTTTCCTTTCGAGCTTGTGTAAAAATGAAACTAAATCCAAGCATAGTTTTTCATTTCGAGCATGTGTGAAAATGAAACTGAATCCAAGCATAGTTTTTTTGTTTCGAGCTTGTGTGAAAATGAAACTTAATCCAAGCATATTTTTTCATTTCGAGCTTGTGTAAAAATGAAACTGAATCCAAGCATAGTTCCTCATGGTTCAAGCTTGTCAAAAATGAGCTCATTTACAAGTAATTAACCTTTGTGATTCACAAAAATCAGCGTGTTTTGAGAAGTTCCAAAATCACTGAAACCAATTGTTACCCTAGACACCACTCGCTCCTCAAAATTGAGTCCTCTTTAAACCCTTTTCAGACTCATTAAATATGAAAAGATTGTCGAGCGCTTGTCTTTTTCACCTCGTTAAAGCGATTGGAAAAGTTATCCCTCCTGTATTATTTTGTCCTTTTTCGGACTTGAGGGATTAGTTTACAAAAAAGAATTTTCGAGCGCTTGGCCTTTTCAGCTCGTTAAAGTGATTGGAAATGTCATCCCTCTTGTATTATTTTATCCTTTTTCGGACCTGAGGGATTATTTTACGAAAAGGAACTGGTGGAGTTTTCTTTTCGTCCCTTTTCAAACTCTCTAAACATGAAAAGGACCGATTTATCATTGTCGTTAAACTCATTAAAACAATAGCAACAAACTTGTCCATCTAGATGAGACTGAGTTTCATTGTCGCTAGACTCGTTAAAACATTAAATAGTGACAGGTTTGCCAGAAGGACGAATTATAAAACAAGCATATGTTATCCTTCTCAAGCTTGACAAAAGGTCAACAATGACTGGGGAAAAAGGGGAAGAAAAATTGAAGAATTAATGGTAGCAAGTCGCTCTTGAACATGACAATTTCACTTCATCTCACTAGTCATTCATACCATCCATTTTTTGGGGTTAACGCTACCAATTCATCTCAGTGTCGCTGACATGTTCAAGAGAAGTCATTCAGTTGAGAAACCACCATCCAGTTAATGTCTCATCCACTGAAATACCTCCAACCTTCACCAGTCATCTCACCATTATTCTTTCATACCATCCATTTTTTTGGGTTAACGCTACCAATTCATCTCAGTGTCACTGACATGTTCAAGAGAAGTCATTTAGTTGAGAAACCACCATCCAGTTAATGTCTCATCCACTGCAATAGCTCCAACCTTCATTTTTTTCATGGCCGCCATTCTTAAACCTTGTGTCGTTAGTTCATTTTCACCTCCAGAAATCATTTTCTTTATTTCGTGTCATAGATGTGGGATACATCAAGGCCCTCCTACGATGAGTCACTTCTTGTTGACATCAACTCATTATCCAAGAAGTTGACTTAGAAACAACCCTTTCAGTACTTTGAAGCTTGCATACATCAATAGCAAGTTTCTCACTTCCGGCGACAGGTTGACATCAATGGCCTTCGATCAAAATATTTTGCATGGTGTTCGACGTCGGGTCATATATTCACACCACGTGAATTGTATTGTAGTACCTTGAGGGTCATTATCATTATCAGTGATTCCTCTCGCGTCTGTTAATAGCTTGCATCCTTGGCTGCTAATCAGGTGATGTCTTTCCATGTTCGACTTCAGAACATCTCTTCACATGGATTGACTTCTACATCAAGTGAAGATTGAACGATTTTGAAGACCCTGGATCTAGTTTCATCCATTTGGGCTGCAATATATTCAGGGACATAAAAACATCAAATGTACAAAGGCTCTACACAGATGGTAATCCTAACCATGGATGATGAATCTATATCTGAAGAATCACTGGTCTGTATCTGCAGACGACTATCTCATCTACGTACATGAAATGAATTTATAAAACTGAGCATGGGAATGCCTCCCTCATTTAGATCATGAAAATTATATTATGATGATGTATTGTATTGTAACTTATGCAGGTCACCTTCCAGTTCGAAACTTCAGATCCTCATGATAAATCATTTCACCCGACATCAATATTTACGACTTCATGCTTTAGGGGCAACTGTTATAGACATATTTGGGAACATCAACCCCAAACTCATATGTCAATAAACTAGGGCTCATCAATCCATAAAAGAGTTGTTTCATGCCCTAAAGAAACATAGTCATCTGAATACATCATTCCCCAAAAGTTCCACCTGAGAAACCATCCAGAAATGGCCTAAATTAAACCATACAGACTGCTCCATTGGCAAAGTGCAATTCATACTGAGTGGTACACTACCAGGGTGCGATGCATACTGATTAGGCCTTCTATAGGGTGCGATGGGCAAGGATGGACAAATGTCTAAGACAGTTTTCTAGTTGGGTGCTCATGGAATCTTCTAGAAACTTCTCCTGTGCCACTTGCCTCTCTGAATTCACCCTAGGATGAATAAGGGATCTAAGAAATCTCCAAGTGGAACCAATTGTACCAAGTGGAATGACACTAATCAAACCCCATGGATGACTCACACCCTTGCATGCATCTATAAATGGATCTCCAATTCAAGAGATCCGGAGGCTAGAATATTGTGAATTGCAAGGAAGTGTTGATAGTTTGTAATTGAGGAAGGAGAATTATATTGTTTGTGTGATCTTGCTATTTCATGAGGTGAAGAGGGATTGAAGCTGGGAGGCTGATGCTGGATCAGAAAACTGGGTTGTAATTCTCCCTTCTATTAATAAACTTCTTCAATTTTTCTTCTATATGATTGTGCAATTGTGAATGTTATCATTTGTGAATGCTATTATTTTTTCATTATATATCTGATTTTGTAATGTTTATGTTGTAATAGATCATGATGCTTTGACGGTTCTTTGTTGCTGTACTTGTGCAGGTACTCTCCAAGCGTGTTAAGTATGGGGAGGAGTTGTAGGATCTGTCAAAGGGGAGAAAGAGAAAGCAAGGGATTAAGCGGAAGTTCCAGGTTGGTTCCATAATCTTTATCTTATCTGTTACACATAGAAGAAATCATTGAATTTCTTTAAGTTGTTATTTCTAGGGTAGCTACCAAACCTAGAGGGTTAGCATTCCTTAGGAATACTAGTTTTCCTAGAAACATGTAGCAAACCCTATCTCTCCTGTAAATTCTCTTTTTCCTCTTCCCCAAATTTAGGTTGTGTCCTTGGGTTCTTAAAGGTGACAAATCTAGTGGTAGGCCTACTCACAGGTACTATGGGTGACTTATTTTGGGTTCTAGGAGAAGTGACCTCCTCAATTTTTCTCTCACTAGGTCATATTTCTTCCTCTTTTCTTAATGACTCATCAATAATTATAGGAACCCTTATAGAATTTTATGGCTTTCCTTATCTAATTATAGTGCTCTTCCTGGTTTTGAAATACATTTGACTTGGATTTGATTTCTTCCCTTTTGTCTTGACAGGAGTACCCAATGTAGCTAAGGTTGCATCCACTTCTTGTTTAGTGTCTTCTATTCCTTGGGGTGGAGAAGTCTTCTCGGGGATCATTCGTTCTTCTCCTCCTCTTCTCCTTTCGTCTATGCTTCTCCTTCCTCTGTCTTTGATGCCTCTTTATCTTCTACATTTTCCCCTTCTTCTTCCTCCATTTTTCCCTCTAACTCCAACACTAGAGGTTGGGGTTTCTCCTGGTGTGAGGGTTTGTGTTTCTAAGAAAGTCTCACTATCCATGTTTACAAATTTGTTCCATGGGACAGGGATTCTCAAATGGTTAAGAGAACCTACCACTATCAACTTGATGAGGCCATGGTGAGATAAATTTTGATGTTTTCCTTCCCCTACCTTCTAACTCATCTCCACGATTAACTGCATAAGAAAATGAGGGACACTAAGTCTTTGAGAAAGGGGCGAATTTGCCTTGAATCTCAGCTCTTGCAGCAACCTAAAGTGGTAGAAATAAAGTACACTTAATCTCCCTTAACAAGATATGTATTTCAGGATATGGTAGGCTACTTGATCCCAAGGGTAAGGCATACTTTCTCTCCTCACTCCATTCTTGTATTCTATAGGCTTATCTTTTGAAAGGAAGAAGTTTTTCCTAGTTGTGACACTTACTTGCTTGTCTTCTTTGCTCCATCTCATTCCTAGAGGCAAGGAGGTTTCTGTGTTGATAGTTTCTAGACTAAGATAAATGGCTAACCCTCTGAAAATAGTTGTGGAATTTTATTCCCTTTTAGAGTGTAACATTGTGGAAAATTCATGGGCAAGGTCATCATCATACCCCTTTAGCAACTCAAAGAAGCGCAACAAATAGTAGTTTCTGAAGATGTCAACTACAGAAGGGAATTGGTGCATTCTCCTAGTATCTGATGGTTCCCTTCTATTAAATCCTCCCCCAATTTCTTCTCTATTACTCCTTGATGCTATGTAGGTGTGGAATTTCAAAAATTGAAGCCATCTAAATGGTGAAACAGTGGCATAAACAATGGTGAAACAACAGCATAATGCTTGTTGATAGTGAGGAAGAAGGGTGCTCAAAGTTATATTCACCAAGCTATATTTTTTATCTTAGCCACAAAAACCTCTAAAAGGATACCCTACTGATTAATTGACTGCTATATGCTCTTAATTTCAAGCAAACTATTCATGAAACTGGGTGTAGAAACAAAGGAGGAGGGTATGACCTACTTCTTGTCAGAGCAGTTTTGGGTGTGCATGAAGTTTTTGAGAGAGAATTGAACCACTGTGAATCATTTTTATCCTCTCAATTCCTCATATAGCGCCTCTTGGCCCTCCTATAGCAATTGCAGTATTTTCTATAGCTTTATCCTATAGCACTGTGCAAGTAGGGTTCGAAACTCCTCGATGGCACTCTAGCCACTTGATGCACTAACTTGTCCTTCCTCCACCATTTTTTTGGAGCAGTGGTGACTTGGATTTAACACAAGTCTTATTTTGGACCACTATCCCCACTAACTATCATCATCTCCCCCTCCGCGTGAATATCACCCCACTCTTCGAGGACACAAGTTTGTTTTGAGTTGAAATTTCCACATTTCATGGGTAACTTAACTCACACTTGAGTTGACTAATGGAGGGTGGCCAAGTTCACTGGCCACCCCGAGCCTATTAAAACACCTTTTCTCGCTTAAAACACATTTTTGTCATTTTTTTGCAGAGGGAGGAGGTTAGGGTTGCAATACCTGAGCCTACCCGTGGATCGATTTGATGTAGAGGCTTGCATCCTAGAGCTAGACCATACATCATTATGAATAAGGGAGTTGACCTCTTTGACTTATTGCTTGTGCATGTCTTCATTTTTTTTATGTTTCCTTGACTATTGTTGTTGTTATGTTTTTGCAGGTGCTTCTTCTAATATTCAAGCTATTTCTCATGGTGGAAACCTTCCTGAGAATGAGGTGTATCTTCATGGCCACAAACTGAGCTTCATCGTCCCTTCTGGTGGTTAAAAAAAACATAATATCATTATTTGTTGTGTGGTTGTACATGCCGCTACAAGAGGAGTCTTTTTTTGTAGCAGTCTCTTGTTCTCCCCTTTAAGTCTTCAGTTCACATGAGGTAGATGAGGGATATGATGATGAGTGATGAGGATAGTTTTAGAATCATGGAGGAGTAGTGTAGGCACTATAGAGATAGAAAGTGATGGCTTCTATGTTTTTTTTAAGGAAGGACAAAGTGGAGAAGTTTGAGCAAACTTTTGGTAAAATGAGTGGATGGATGATGGATAAGTGATGGATGAGTGATGGAAATGTCATAGGAGGACCCTCTTTACCCTTTTTTAGAGCCAGGATGACATTTTGGATCACTTTCCTCCTCATATCTCCCTCTTGTAGTTCCAGGGACTCCTCCTGTAGCATTACAGGACCTTCCTTTAGCAACATAGGTCCTTCCTATAACAACAAAGAGAGGAGGTGAATTTCAAATTTATTGATGATAGGATGGTGGAGAGACATAGAAATTTGAATGTAGAGGATGGATATGGGGTGTATGGATAGAGGAATGGATGGCCTCCTATAGGTATTGGCCTATAAATATGAATATTCCATTGTGTACAACTCTACAAAACAAAAGAAATGTTAGCAAATAGGATATAAGATTCTTCATTTTCCTCTTTTCTTTTCTCTCTTTTGTTTTTGTTTTTTTTAGACACATGGGCTACCTCAAAGGAGGTTTTCAACTTGCATACCTACCTTAGGTGCCTGAATTGAGATTTTCACCTAGGGATCTTTATTATTTTTCTCCTGTTTTTGCTCTTGGGCTGCCTCAGAGAGATTTTCAACCCAGGAGTTGGCCTCAGATGCCTCATAGAGGTTTTCATCCAGGAAATTTTTTTTCTCTCTCTTTTTTTTTAAACAAAATTTCTGAAAGTGTTGTGGAATGGAAGCTATGAAACTCCCAATCACATTCAATTCCTTGATGACTAAAATGATAAATTCCTCCTTGGATAGAGGTCTTCTATATAACTTCAACTAGTAACCATTTACAAGTAAGGGGATGCCTTCCTCATTAATGGTTTTGATCTAGACAAATACATTTTAAATATTTTTTTCTTCTAGGTATGGGCCCAACCATATTTTAATTAGCTTCCTTTTAAAATCTTGTTGGAAATAATACTGAGAGGGGGGGGGTGAATTAGTATTATCACATCAATAAAACTTTTTCATTTCCATTTTCAGATTCATATATGCTACTTCCACAACTTCTTATGATTCAGTTAGTTGATCCTTAATGAGTGCATTAGAACATTATCAACCATATTAACAGTAAACAGGTGCAGTAAAATAGAACAGATCATCACACATAAGCCACACACATGAACACCATGATATAAGGTGGAAACCCAATGCGGGAGAAAACCACCTGCTGCAAGTCATCTCAATCTTCTTCTTAATAAGAAAATCCTTTTACAATATTTCTGTACTGGTGCAATCTTATACCAGTACGCAGGCTTCTACCTGCAGAGAGCTACAACCCTCTCTCATTCCCCAGTCTCTCCTGGAAGGGAGCTACAACCCCCATAGTTCTTGTACTAGCTAAGATACTAGTACATAGGCACCGGCATACAATCTTCTCTCCTCCAGGTACCATGTTTCATACATTTTCAGACTGGATATTCCTGAAGCACAACACATAATCTGAAAGGCCATGTTTCATCCAATTTTCATACTGGACCGATTAATATCATTGAAGCACATAATCAATCAATCTTCTGAATCACCCAAACACCATATCAATACATATACAAGGATAATATATGTGTTAGCACCCAGATCTAGTCCATCAGATCACATAAATATGATCCTGATCCAATATTAGTTCTCATCCATCAATACTGAAGCTAAACACAAGCAACCAAACAGGATATGCAGAATACTGACACCTTTAAATTGCGATCAGAACCCATCAACGACTAGAACCACCTGTGACTTCAAATATCATGGCTCAAATTGTATACGCTACTACAATGAACCAAACCTGCATACATATGCACTTACACCAAAGCCAACCCGCGTACAGATCTATAAATATTCAAACATGACTTGCAACGATTTCAACCATTTGATCCCGATCTATCCTTAGATCTTGTTCTCCATAAACCGGTGAGATCCCTCTTTAGCTCAGATCCAGATCTGCACCATAACCCAATCACAGTATTCCAGATCTAGCACTTTATCAAATATTCAATAATTCAGATGATACTTTTCCAAATGATCTCCTTCCCCTTTTATAGTCTTAGGCCTTTCACAATACCACGGTCCAAAACCATAATAACACAATACCATGAACCCAATACTTGGGATCAACACTTTTGGATGCAATACCACGAACCAAAACCATAGAATCAAAAACTGTCGAACTAATACCATGAACCAACCATGAAAGTGCGTGAACTTTTCTCCACATTAAATAAACTTTTCCCTGCATAAAATTCCGTGAACTTTTCTCCACATGAAATAAACCTTTCTCTGCATAAAATTCTATGAACTTTGTTGCACTATAATTTATCATCTGAGATGAGTGGGTTGCCATCAAGTACAACATATGTATCATAATGCCAATAGACAGGACCTCCAATTTTTAAGATTTCTTCTTGATAGCCTTCAATGTCCTTAGCTTTCCCATTAGCCAAGCGATTAACCCTAAAATCAATGTCTTCTAATGAGAAAACTTCTTTCATTGTGAGTAGGGTTTCAAAGTTATCCATGACATTTGGAGATTCATTAAGCTTTTTAAGATAGGAATTCCAGCCGTGTAAAGCAATTTTATTATTATCTTTAGTTTTCCTAGTTAGAATCTACCTCCAGAATTTCTTAGGAGCTACCTTAGAGAAGTGTAAGAGATTCTCTTGTCTTTTATGAATATATTGCCTTTTTTTCCTTTTTGATGTAGGAACATTAGCTCAAAACTATCATTGTATTGTAGTATACATAGGGGGTCTTGTGTTTTCTAGGAAGTTGGATTCCTATGTAAGTAATTATTAATGTTTTGAGTGGTTAATTAGATAAGTGTGAAGATATTTGTAAATGCTCTCGGATGAAGGAGAATATGAGTGATTAATGATGTTGAGGGAGTTAGAAATCAATTGAAAGTCTTGGACCAGAAAGTGGGTTCATGATTCGAGGAGCTAGAGAGGACTCTTAGGGATAAGTAGGAGTTAAAAGTGGACTTAAAGAATATTGAGGAGTTAGTTCAGCAGATTAATGATCTGAACTAGAATTAGTTCAATGTAACCTTTTTGTGTAAAGGTAAGCCTAAAAGGCGAGAACGAGTTAGTCAGTCAGTAGTTAGAAGAGTAGTTAGAGAAGTCAGTCAGTGAGACTGTAAGCCTATAGGCAAGAGAGGAACAAAGGCCACTGATACAAAAGATCAGGCCAACGAAAGGGTTCATGTGTAGATACATGTTTATTAATACAAATAACTCCATTATGAGTCATGTGTGTGTATTGAGTAATTGAGATGATCTAGAGTGTTTCTACGTAACTTATGTTGCAGGTGCAGAACAGAGGCAAAATACAGAGAAGCGTAATAGAACAATTTCCAGCTGTGGTTGGGTATAAGTTGTTGAGGCAGCTCCACAGTTGCCATTGTGGGTAGAGTTGTCTTAGAGACAACAATTCCAGGAAGAGAAGTGTTGAGTAGAATTGTTTTTCAACTAGAGGTTAGAGGAGAGAACCATAGAGAAGTGTTACGGCTCTGTACAAACGGACAGTACAGAAGAAAGCCTTTATTGTTACAGAGAATGTGGAGGAACATAAAGGCACAAATGGAGTTAAACTAAGGAGAGATTTGTGGTGGAACGACGAAGGACCGGAACCTTAAGGAAGCGAAACCATAGATGAACATTTAAAGAATTGGCGGAAAAACGCAAGTGAAGAGAAGAGCAAAGAATGGAAGTGTTGATGCATAGTAGCCGTTGGATCTAGAAGATAAATGGATGTGATTTGTTCGTGATGAGCAGCCAGAATTAAGTTGCATAAGATAGAGCTAAGAAATGAGCGGAAGAGATTCAATCTAAGCACTGGCGGAAGGAGGAAGACGAGGACTGATTTGGATCGTCAGATCTACAGATGAGGAAAATCGATGGATATCAGGTCAGAAGATGCATGTCGGTTAATTCAAAAGACATACCCGAAATTTCATAGATTGAGGGTTTATAATTCCCATTGGATCCAAAAAAGTGTTAAACCATGTGTAAGTGTTCCACCCGAAATTGTTGTGGACCGTCGGATCAAGCGAATATTAATCAAGGGTTGTAAAGCGTCGGGCAAGTTCTGTTGATCGGGAAAGATATCAACCGTCAAATCGCAGGGTAAGATCTACAACGGAGGTTGAAGCTGATAAGGCTTGGTGAAAAGTGGACCCAAAAGTTTATCAACACGAGCTTAAGTTTATTTGAGTTCCGGAGGGAGAGTGGAGATCATGTGATAGTCGTTGATCTGATGAATTGAAATCAATGGTGAAGGATTGATACGATAAAGGTAAACATCGAAAAATGTGCGAAGACTGAAGTAAAAGCGGAAAAAGTATGGTTTACATGTGTTGTGGAATATTTTTACTATATAAACATTATAATAGAAATAAAGCGCTGATAGGAAATTATGAGTAAGTCCATGAATAACCATAGTTATAGAGTGGGGTTGGTTATATATGTGCGGGCTTAAGGATTGGGTTGAGTTTAATGAAGGGTTTAGTATAGAGTACTAATAGAAGGATTAAGGAAGGTTTAGACTATAGGAAGTCTAATGTAATGGTTCTGCTTGAAAGAAAGGAAAGGGGCCTTAAAGCTTAATAAGAGAAGGTTTGACCAGTCAGTTCATAGAGATATTCCTAGGACAGATGAGAATGTGCATACTATATGCATATTGTGGGAATGCGGGGTAATTTAGCCCTGCGTCATTTGTGGTATCAGAGCTAGTTAAAGCTCTTTTTAAAGCTTAATTGTGCAGAATACAAGTGTGATTGCAAAAGAAAGATGAGATCAGGTTATTTGAATCTGATAAGTAGAAGACATGAGATAAGATGAGAGTAAGTGATACTCTTAAGAAGAGATTGCATAAGCATAAGGAAAATACAGTGATGTTTGTTCCTTGAGGAAAGTGGACATTCACTCAAATGTGAAGAATGGATTGAGACTATTTGTGAAGCCATGTAGTGGCAGTGAACCTGAAGAATCCAATTGAAGGTTGGACAGAGAGGATAAGAGTATTCTTAGAAGGAAACTGAGAAGAAAGCTTTTGAAAGCTTAGAAATGATCTTTGGTTTAAATAACATTGATATATAGGTGACAACAAAGGAAGGTGAGAAGATTGCAGCAACCTAGAGCAAGGAGTGCTCAATTGGTTCCAGAGGAAAGAACCAAAGAAATGCTAAAAGACTGAGTTCAGAAGAGAGAAGCTTAGTAAGGCATATGTAGCAAGAAGGAGACTTGTTACTGTAGAGGTAGTATTGCAACTCACAAAGGCAATTCCACAAAGGATGTGGGTAGAATTTATAAGGGATGAAGAAAGTTGGTAAGAGTTTCTGAGTGAAAGAAGAGGTGGTCGGAACCAAGTATTTCATTGTGATTGAAATACAAGAGGATAGTTTTGTTCTTAGAATATGCATATGATTTTAAGCCTAGAAGGAGTAGAGAGAACTGCTCAAAGAGGTTGCAGAGAATAGAGAACCCAGTGCTTTCCAAAAGATCAAGTACAAAGGAAAGCTTGGTGAGGTAAGTGGTAGCAGGAAGGACTTGTTGTTGCAGAGGCTTTAATGCAGCTCATAGTAAATGAGTGAGGAACTCATGAAAATGGAGAAGAAGATGACTACTGATATTCATAACAAAGGTAACCGAGGTTCTGAAGAAGACCACAGTAGAAGAAAAGTGAAGAAGGAAGATGCCAAGGTAAATGGCAAGAGGATGAGTTAAGAGGAATGTGACAAGGAGATTTCAAAGTTAAAAGAAAAACTCGATGCATTAAGAAGGATACTGGAGGAAAGCCAAAGACAAGTCTGGGCCTTGAGGAAAAAGGCACTGAAGTGGTCTAAGTTACAGAGAAGACTACAACAAAGACAAGTGAAGATCTTGGTGGAAGAACTCAGAGAGGCTGGGTTGGAAATGGAAGAACCGATTTGTAAACCAAAACAGGGTGAAATTTTGGGTGAAGATGAAGACTAGTGATCTGTGGAAGATATTATGAATCATATGAAGGGTTTAGAACAACAAGGAGATCTGATGACTGAAGCATCAAGTGAGACCATGAGCTCTGTTTTTTTTTAAATGATAGTTTGTGCATGATTACAGGCATTGCAGGAGAGAAGCAACCTTTTGAAGATGTCTTCGAAATAGATGAAGATCGAGAAGTAAAAGGTGACAAAGGAAATTTCTCAGAAGAAGAAGAATTTGACTAGATACAACAAGAAAAGACTATGTTGACTGAAAACATAGTAAAGGATCATCATTCCATTATGATGATAGGTACAGTGGAGATAACTAGGGAAACTGTTGAGGTAGTCAATAAAGAAGAAGGATTAAACTCTCATCAAAGAATATGTGAATGGGAGATAGAATTGGAGCTACTGGAGAAATGGCTGAAAGCACCAATAGGGAAGAAAAAACTTGATGAAGATTACAAGGGAGATGCAAAAGAGGAGGAAAGTGTCCAACAAAGACGGGAGTTGGAAAAGTACAGGATAAATACTCAAGACAGATTGTTGGAAGAATACAAATAAATTGTCATGAATGACAATCATAAGGAAAAGGAGATGGTAATGAAAGTTCAGCAAACTGACATTACAGAAGGATGAGTTCATTATTATGAACCAGAGCAAAGAGATGTCATTGAAGAAGATGCTATGGAGGAGAGACTAACTGACAGTCTCATGAATTCTTTTGAGAATTCAAATCAGCATATTGACGTGTTGATAGAGGAGAAGAAATCAGAGCAGCATACTAATGTGTTGCCAAAGGAAGAAGAGGCACTAAAGCCTTATGTTGTTTATTTTTTTGTGAGTGAAGGTTTAGCTGCAGATGCTGGAGAAAATTTGGCACAAATGAGCAGCCAAATAAAGATGAAAGAGGAAGATCATGTGGAAGAATTTAATCCATGGAACGGAGATGTTAGATTACTAAAGAGAATGTTGGAAAGTCAAGATTTAGTGCAGAAAGAGATAATCATGAAAGAGGGTAAGGATGAAAGGGTGGGAGTAAGAATCTGACAACTTCAAAGAGAAGATAATAAATAGAAATTTGAAGAGTTAGTAGACAGCAACAACAACCCAGAGAGAAAGAGGTAACAATGAATGGAAGAATATGGACCAGCCCAAAGATATGCCAGAGATGGAGATTGAAGAGTTATGGAAGTTAATGATTAAGCAATCCATATGGAGGAGGTTGACAGCAGCAGGAAGAATGATCAATTAGGACTTAAAATTGATTGACAAAGAGAAGAAGATGAAATAGAAGATAGGTGACATACAACAACAGAAAAGGTGCAGAGCATTCAGACAACTACAAACCAAAGTTTGGGGCCCTGGAGGTTTCCATCAACACATGAAGACACATGATCAGGAGATCATGAATGTTTTCTACTTTGGGAGTCTGATGCAGGAGCATTAGTTTGAAATTATCATTGTATTATAGTAGACATAGGGGGTCTTGTGTTTTCCAGGAATTTGGATTCCTATGTACGTAATTATTAATGTTTTGAGTGGTTAATTAGATAAGTGTGAGGATATTTGTAAATTCTCTCGAATGAAGGAGAACATGAGTGATTAATGATGTTGAGGGAGTTAGAAATGAATTGAAAGTCTTTGGCTAGAAAGTGGTTTCATGATTCAAGAATCTAGAGAGGACTCTTAGGGATAAGTAGGAGTTAAAAGTGGACTTAGAGAATATTGAGGAGTTAGTTCAACATATTAAGGATCTGAACTAGAATTAATTCAACATAAGCTTTTTTTATAAAGGTAAGCCTAAAAGGCGAGAATGAGTTAGTTAGTCAGTAGTTAGAAGAGTAGTTAGAGAAGTCAATTAGTCAGACTGTAAGCCTACGAGCAAGAGAGGAACAAAGGCCACTAATACAGAAGATCAGGGCAAGGAAAGGGTTCCTATGTAAATACATTGTTATTAATTCAAACAACTCAATTCTGATTCATGTGTGTGTATTGAGTAATTGAGATGATCTAGAGTGTTTCTGCATAACTTATGTTGCAGGTGTAAAATAGAGACAAAATACAAAGAAGCGTAATAGAACAACTTCCAGCTGTGGTTGGGTAGAAGTTTTTGAGGTAGCTCCACAGTTGCGATTGTGGGTAGAGTTGTCTTAAAGACAACAATTCCAGCAAGAGAAGTGTTGGGTAGAATTGTTTGTCAACTAGGGGTTCGAGGAGAGAACCATAGAGAAGTGTTACGACTCTATACAAATGGACAGTACAGAAGAAAGCCTTTAGTGTTACAGAGAATGTGGAGGAACATAAAGGCATGAATGGAATTAAACTAAGGAGAGAGTTGTGGCAGAACGGCGAAGGACCAAAACCTTAAGGAAGCAAAACCATAGATTAACATTTAAGGAATTGATGGAAAAACTCAAGTGAATAGAAGAGCGAAGAATGGAAGTGTTGATGCACAATAGCTGTTGGATCTACAAGATCAACGAACGTGATTTGTTCGTGATGAGCAGCCATGATTAAGTCACATAAGATAGAGCTAAGAAATGAACGATGGAGATTCAATCTAAGCATTGGCAGAAGGAGGAAGACGAGGATTCATTTGGATCATCAAATCTATAGATGGGGAAAATTAATGGATATCGGGTCAGAAGATGCATGCTGGTTAATTCAAAAGCCGGACACGAACTTTCATAGATTGAGGGTTTATAATTCCCATCGGATATGAAAAATTGTCAAACCACACATAAGTGTTCTACCCAACATTGTTGTGGACCGTTGGATCAAGCAGATCTCGATCGACAGTTGTGAAGCATCGGGCAAGTTCTATTGATCGGGAAAGATATCAACCATCAGATCGCAAGGTAAGATCTACAGCAGAGGTTGAAGACGATAAGGCTTGGGGAAAAGAGGACCCGAAAGTTTATCAACACGAGCTTAAGTTTATTTGAGTTCTAGAGGGTGAGTGGAGATCATGTGACAGTCGTTGATCTAATGAAGCGAAATCAATGGTGAAGGATTGATCCGATAAAGGTAAACACTGGAAAATGTGCAAAGACCAAAGTAAAAGTGGAAAAGGTATGGTTTATGTGTGTTGTGGAATATTTCTAGTATATAAACAATATAATAGAAATAAAGTGTTGATAGGAAATTATGAGTAAGTCCATGAATAGCCATAGTTATAGAGTGGGGTTGGTTATATATGTGTGGGCTTAAGGATTGGGTTGAGTTTAATGAAGGGTCGAGTATAGAGTCCTGATAGAAGGATTAAGGAAGGTTTAGACTATAGGAAGTATAATGTAATGTTTCCACTTGAAAGAAAGGAAAGGGGCCTTAAAGCTTAATAAGAGAAGGTTGACCAGTTAGGTCATAGAGATATTCCTGGGACGGATGAGAATGTGCATACTATATGCATACTGTGGGAATGCGGGGTAATTTAGCCCTGCATCACTTTTAGTTAGGGATTTGTATATTTTTATCTTGCCAATTTTAAGAGATTCATCAACAACTTCCTTAATTTCTCTCCTCGCACTTTTACAATCTTTGTCATACCATGGGTTGGTTTTGCTATTTCTTTTATTACTTGAAACTTCAATTAGAACTTGTTGATAGAATATGAGAGGGTTGTAGTAAAATTATGATAGAGATCTTCTATGTTGTCTATACTAGATAAAGGAAGAAAATTAGTTTTTAATTCATTTAGAAAGATATATTTTTTATTTCTATCAAAGATTAACTTCTTTTGGCTATAAGGATTATCTTCTATGGGATCTCTATGCATGACAAAATTGAGAGTTATAAGTAAAGGCCTATCATCAAAGTCGGGTTCGTGGTCGTTTAAGATGTCAAAATTTGTTATTTCATTGTATATAGGGAGATCGAAGATAACATAGTCTACCACACTGCTACCAAGCCCATGGATGCAAGTCATCTGGCTAGAATTGGGCCACTTCTTTAGACCGTTGCAAATTATGAGATCCTAAGCACTACAGAGCTTGACTAGCTCCAACCCAAACAAATTCTCCCTGAGGTCTTCAGAGCTCCTTTTGTATTGGCTAGCCAGAGGAAGGTCTTTGTCTAACCAAGGAGGATTAGGGTTGGAATGATTACTTAGAAGAATAGTTTGGTTTCTTGAAGTTTGAGCATTAAAGTCAGCCATTAAATGGATATTTCCTTCATTCCTTAGGCTATAAATATCACTCTAAACCATTGTAAGGACTATTTTTATCTAGATTCTTTTTCTTATAGAAGTTAGAATTGATGGGCAGGAATAACAGATTGCTATGTAGGTATTTTTATCATAAATGTCAATAATTTTTATCCAACTATATTGGTTGTAAAGGTCGTTTTTATAAATCCTAGCATGGGGAGAGATGTTCTTCTTAACATAACAAGTTATACCCCCAATGCCTCTACGGGAGGATCGCTTATTCCAAGTAGACCATAATGTAAAGCCATCTATGTTAGGGAGCTTAGATTCTTCGTGCTCCTATGTTTCAACAAGAAAAATAATATCAACATCATTTGAGATCAAACTTAGCTTGGGGCCTTTGTTCCATGGAAAGCCCTGACAGTTCCAAGAAAGAATCCGAAGCATGTTGAATTGCTATTTATTATTATTTTTGGTTTCTATCTCAAATAACTGCTTTTTTATTTTTTTATTATTGCCCATTTTCCTTCCTTCCTAGCTTCCTTTACCTTTTGAACCTCCTTTCTCAATTTTGCTTGATCTTCTGGAATGAGATCTTCATTTATAAATATTCTCGTTCCTTTTAGACTTGATTTTTTACTAAGTATGTCATACTTATGGTCAGTAGAGCTCACCTTTATTCGGATCAGCCTTCCTTCATTCTCAGTTAGTTTCCCCAACCTTGTTGCTTCTGTGAGACACATTGTTTCAATTTGTAATCTGTTATGTAATTCTATCTGGGCTATGGCTAAAGTATCCTCATCTACCTCCTCTTTCAAATCGAAGATTATAAGGTTCAAGGCCCTTTTGTTACGCTCATGGTCTAATTATATCAATTTTTTCATTTCATCTTTAATTGGTTTGATATCTAATTTACCTGCCACATTATTTACGGTGAGGCGGCTATTAACTTTTTCTTCTAGCTCTTTAATCATGTCCTTCATTTTAAGACTCTCTAAAGTATCAGCATCTACTTGCTAGGATGTTTGGTTCATATCTTGGTTTTGTTTTTCTATAACCTGCAACCTAGTCTCCATTGCCTCCATCTTATTCTCTAATTGTTCTATTTTATTTTCTATTTGTTTTTGGATCTTGTCTTCAAGAGATGTGAATTTATTTTCCAGCATGACTACTAACTCTATTTGTAGCTTGACTTCTCTTTCTTCTCTACGTTTCTCTAAAGACTCTATATACTCATAGAGGCTTTGTAGAGTAATTGTGCTAGGTCTACCTTTGGTAATTGTGGTGAATTATTCATACTTGAAAATATATGAGCAGATATGTATTAGAAAAATATAAGGAATGTGTGCACCTGATATCAGCAAGCCAAACTGCAGATGCACGTGCCCCGGATTGTTTTCCTATTACCGTAGAGAGATCATGAATTATTACTGCAGAGAGATCGTAAATTATGACCGTAAAGATCGTAAATTATTACCGCAGAGAGATCGTAAATTATTACTGCAAAGAGATGGTAAATACATCACCATAAATTATTACCGAAGAGAGATTTTAAATACATCACCCTAAATTATTATCGTAGAGAGATGGTAAATACATCACCCTAAATTATTACCGCAGAGAGATTGTAAATACATCACCCTATATTATTACCACAGAGAGATCGTAAATACATCACATGAAGTGATACTTCCAATGCAGCCACTGGAGCATTGGTAGACCCATGTTGGTGAAGGCTTGGTCTGCGAGCAACCGAGTGGTGCGAACCAGCGAGCAAGAAAGATATAACAATGAAGACAACCACACTTTGTGTTTCAAAGTGCCCACACGACATAAGTGAGTGCATGAGCATGAAGGACAGTCTATGGGCTTCTCATGATGCTCTGTGACACTACGTGTAACTTGGAAGCATAAGCACACTCTTGACTATGACATGCAAGAAAACGAAAGAAACAAAGACAACTTGTGTCGCGAATGAGCGCTTGCAATGTAAAACTCCTCCAAAGCCTGAGTGATGGGATCGTGTAGTTCGAGTGGAGGAAGTGTGATATGTGTGTGAGATGGATCTTTAATGCATACAGATGAGTGATGAGGAGCCTTGGGTGATTGAACGATTGCATGATCGGAAGCGAGACTAACCTCAAGAGAGCGAGGGTCTAACATAACCATCAGCTCGGGCTGAAGTGTCTCGACAGTCTTGGTTGTCTCAACTTCATCATCAAGTAGATCATCATACACCGGTGGCTTCGAAAGATCAACTATAATAGATTCGTGATCGTGATCAAAATTGGAAGCAAATGGATCACGATTGCCATGATCAAAAAAATCAATGAATTCTTCGGCATTCTCATGATCAGATGAATCAAATAGAAGGGTAGATGAAAAGCGAAGAAACTCATCCATTTTTTTTCCTTAGTGTTCTACGTGTCGAACCAATCTACCATACCTCCTACCATCCTCTGCAAGTTGTGTGTTCCATTCTTTGTGGAATTGTATCCTCCTTCAACCCTCAAGAAATTGTAGTGCAAATCATTCTACAATGGGAAGAACCTAATGATCTTCTTTTCCATCCAACATGGAGAGATTGGATAGTTGCACACTCACTAAAGAATTGATCTTCATCTACAAAGGAAGTCTTAATTTTAAAGCATTCTCATTTACTTGCTCAATGATGTTGAAGGGACAATATCTTAAGGGCTTGAGCTCATTTCTACTCCTTGTAGAAATTCCTAGTAGAGGTAAAGCCACACCTTCTCCAAAATATAAGTCAGCATACACTTTAGTTGAGTAATTAAAGTATATATACCTTGTTCCTAGATTTATTTGGTTCATTTTGTGTAATAGCGACATATTCAAGCCAACATGGAAATACATCATCATTAACATAATTAGTTATATGTTAAATAGGGTCCAATATGGGGGTGTGACATTCCCCTTCCCTTTAAGGGAACACCATCATCAATGTTCACACCATTCTTGGTGTTCCCTTTATTACATACCCTCCCACTCATTTTCTTTTACTGCAGTAGCATTCCTCTTCAATCACACTTGCATCTTTGTCCTCTTCAAACAACGTTACCAACTTAATGAGAACTTTACCGAGTCCTCATTTTCTTGGAGGTAGCATCAAATCGTTATCTCCACATTGATTTTAAAAGTGGTGATGCAACATCACCTTTTTCATTTCAGGGTTAAAATTCCAACATTTTTAACCATGGCATTTAAAACTAATACCATGATTACAAAAGACTTAGAAAACCACATTGAAATACAAAAGTATTGATGCAACATCGCCCTTTTTTTCAGGATTAAAATTCAAACATTTTTCAATTGTGACATTAAAGACCAAATATCATGACTATGAAAGACATGAAAAAGCATGTTGAAATGTAAAAGTAGTAATGCAACATCATCCCAATTTTCTTTCAGGGTTAAAATCCAAACATTTTTCAACCATCACATTAAAGACAAAATATCATGATTATGAAAAACCTAAAAAAACCATCACTTAAAGTTTGCCTACATTTTTTTTAATACTTGTTTTTAAAGTGTTTTTCAAATTTGTCTAATTTTTATTTTATTTTATTTTAGTTTTTTGGTTAAATTAGCAATTAATTGACTTTATGGCCTTAACCATTGATAGCATCAAAAATAAAAATCATAAAATTGATGATAAATCTAAAAGTGGCAAGGCATAATTTTTGTTTAATTATTAATTATTTATTTTTTTAAATAAATTTACATTAAAAATTTGAGAAAAATAATATATATATATTATATTAATGGAGGGAGAGAAAACAATTTTAAATAAATAAATCACTTTTTTATTAAACAAGTCTTTTTGGTAGAAATCACATAACAGAAATTTTTCGCCGACGCGTAACAATAATAATAAAAATTTAAGGTTGAAAAAAAAAATAACAAATGAAAAAAAAATAAAATAAAAACAAAAAATTATAATACAAAAATTAAAAAATAATATAATTTTTAAAATTCAAAAGAATACTTTTAAAAAATTCAAAAAGATACCACAAAAGCTTCAAAATTAAAAATAATAATAAAAAAATAGCAAAAAATAGCAAAAATTAAAAAAATATTGTATAAAAAATTAAAAACTAAATATAATAATAATTTTTAAACTTCTTAAATATTTTTAAAATTTATAAATAAAACGAATTTTAAATTTTAAAAATTATAAAGAAAAAACAAAAAATAAATAAATAAAATTTAATTTGTGAACTAGACGAGGAAAACATTAAAATCTCGTAAAAATGGTTCCATTATTTGGAAAACGATCATGTGTGCTTTCAATATTATTATTGACGGACTCAAATGAAAAATCGGCTCAGATCAACAAATTCTCATATGGAAAAGGCTACCACCTGGGACATACTCTAAAAAATATCTTGTACAAGTCCTAATCATTTTTTGCTATGTCAAAATAATGTTGAATCCATGCCTCGCCTTTTCATCTATTGCCCATTCACACAAGTTGTGTGGAAAGAAATTCATACTAGGAGGGCACATACTTTGGACTGGAAACATTATTGAAGACTATTTTAAAAAGTGGCTAGAGGCAAAACATAAAATCTCATTAAAATCTCTCCCAATGAAAGTAGTCTCAAGCATCTAGGGTTCAAAACAGAAATATTTTGATCCTGCAAGAGACAAAAATATCGGAGGCTCAACAAGTGACTCAATGTTAATTGCAAAAGAAATTATTGGTTAACTTTTGTTACTAAATACTCAAGCTTAGCCTAGGCATAGTTTGATTGGGTTTGTTGGTTTTATTTTCTGCTATGTTCATTTACCCATGAATGCAAGTCATCGTGGCATTATGATGTTTTAATATGACTACATTACAATAAAATCACATGGCATTTACTCAGTTTTAGTATAACTAAAGGATATGTTGAATTGGTGCTTCTTGTATAACACTAACATTCCATGTGATCATAATACTTTTCCTCTTATTTGTTAATCCTCTTGAAGCTTAGGTGAATTAATATAAAACATTAACTCTTGTGGCTATTATTACAAATGCATCGCCCATGAGGAGCATGTCATCAACAAATTGTTTGTAATTAATATTTTTGACTCCCCTAACAATACGGAGTCTTAAGAGATCTCCCATCCTTCTTTCCTACTCCAGCCTCCTACTAAGAGTATCTTCCTTAGGAATGTAGAATATTGGGGAAAGAGGGAACCCCTACCAAAATCCCCTCAAGGCCTTAAAAAAGTCGACTGGCCTACCATTACGAATGGAGAAATCAAAGGTGAGCTAACATAGATCTCAAAGTCGACTGGCCTACCATTAACAAATGGAGAAATCCAAGGTGAGCTAATGTAGATTGAGATCCATTCTATGACTCAAGGGATAAAACCAAATCTTGAGAGGACAAAAAAATGAAATTATACTAAACCTTATCAAAATAATTGGCCATTCCCAACTTGATCGTCATTCCTTTCTCTCCTCTAGGTGTGCTTGAGTGGATTGTTACCTGGATGAGAATAAAGTTATCTAAAATTTTCCTTTTCTAAAAAAATCCACCTTAATTTTATGTAATTATTTTTGGAAGGAGAGGTTTGGACATGTTTGTAATGATTTGGGAGATCAATTTATAAGATACGTTGCAAAGTGAAATGGGCCAAAATTTGTCAAAGGTGGAGGATATGAGGGCCAAAATGAATGAGTTTATTCCATCCCCCCTTCTTGATGACTTATGAATGTAAGAGATTATCCTAGTCAGTTCTAATTTGGTGATGTTCCATCATACCTTATAAAAATAAGCTAAGAAAACATCAAGGCCCAATGATTTATCAATGTTGAAGGTCACTAAGACCTCCTAGACTTCTTGGATTGTGATTAGTTGCATTATCCTTTCATTATCCTCTTGAATAAATAACATGGGGATGTTTTGTAGTATTTTCTCCTTAAAATCCTCCCATTCATTCAATTTCTATGTGTAGAGAGTTGTGAAGTAACCAAAAGCTACACGTTTGATATGATTATATGTATTTACTACCAATCCCTTTGATGTAATTACATATTTCACTTTTCTCCTCCAAGTGCAATGGTTGGCTTGTTTGTGGAAGAAGCAAGTGTTTTTGTCACTCGTCTTTAGCCATAGACTTATAGATTTGAGTCACCATGTTTCCCCTTCTATATTTACAACCTCATGGAGATTTTTGAAGATGTGTATTTCTTCCATGAGATTTCTTTCCAAGGCTAATTGTTATTCCATCTTTCCTTGCAAATCCTCTAATCGTTATTTTAGAGAGGCAACAAGGGAAGCTTTTATTTTTTATTTCATTTTGGCCCATTCCTTTAATACCTTTTTACTTTTTAAACCTTCTTCTCCTAGATGAAGATTGAAGAGCCTTCAATCCATTGATTCCATTCCCTGGAAACTATCTAAAAATTCAAGTTCTTGGGACCATAAAGGATTGTACCTAAAGGGAATAGGGCCATAGTTTTCTAAGGGAGAGATGGACAATGTTGTTTGGTAGTGGTATGAACATCCCCATGCAAGGATTTTGGATAAGGGGTAACATCATCATCTAATACTGAGCTTTGGACAAGGAAATGGTTTAACTGTGCCATGATGTACCTTAGTCCAAGGCGTGTATTAGACTAAGTGAATTTTCTTTTATTTAGCTTTAGATCAAATAGGTCAAAGGTTGAGATAAGGTATTTCATCTATTCTCTAAAGATATCTATGATCTTAAAGCCTTGCATTATCTCTTAAGATTGGATTGTGGTGTTGATGTACCCTGTGAAAATAATATTTGCTTCCCATTCTACACATTTTAAATTTAATAACAAGTTCCAACAAACTACTTTGTTTAAGAATGAGTTGGGCATATAGATATCTATAAAAATAAATATTTTACAGTAGGGATATGGAGTAATCTCACAACTAGTCAATGACCATAATACAGTTATAGGATTAGATGGAAATGATGTTAGGATCAAATTTTGCATATGCCTCGATAGTCCCCCCTTGAATTCACTATGCTTTCTAGGCTTCCTTTCCAAATCACTTTGTTTTTTTGGAATCACATCTTCCTCCATATATGTTTCTTGAAGTAAAATGATTTGGGGTTTTTACAATTGTATCAAGTTTCTAACTACTGCCCATTTTTCTTCACTACCCAAACCTTTGCATTTCTATGAAATGGTCTTCATCATATATTATTTGATTTGTAAGTAACCCTTGCTTGGGGAACATAACCACCCTGATGTTTGATATTTCTAGTATTCCTCTTGAATATGCCCATTATTGTGTGCCACATTCCCAATCCTCTATCTATGTTTACTTGTAATTCTCTCCTTTACCCATTAGTTTTCCTTCATTATTTAATAGTTGACCTACTTGTTTTTGAGTCTTTGATTTCCTCTTGTTGTGATTGTTCACCTGCAAACTCAAACTCAACGAAGACTAAGCCTGAGGAGAAGGTGGGAAGGGATGAGCCTCCTCTAGGGATGGGAATTCTCACATTCTTAGATAAGGATGGATTGAATTCTTGAGAGAGGGAATAAATAGCTTCAATTGAATGGGTAGGGACATCTTTAAGTGGGGACATCTTATCCTTGTCTTTGTCTACTTCAAAAGGTACTTCAATACATTCTGAGTTATTCAATTAGGATAAAGATTCATATCCATTGACCTATGGATTGTGAAAATTTTGAATGTTATTTTATTTTTGGATTTGATGGGAAATTTGGTTGGAGGAGGAAGGTTCCAGAGGGGAGGAGGAACTTGGAAGAGGGTGTTTGCACTATTTATCCTGATGATTATTAGCTCATCTCCTTTTGGGTTCCTTCCATTATTCTTTATGTTTTTTTGTTTGTCCTTAGAGGCTATTTTGGGACAATTCCTTGCAAAATGGTTGTATTCATGGAAATATTTACACTTGAATGGGATTTGAATGTAGTCAATTGGTTGGCAAAAAAATATAGTTATTCAATGTAAGTCGGATGGCTTTAGGGGGGCCATTTTCCGAGTCAACTTGCACATAGATCTGAGCAAAACAAAACATACTTTCTCTAGGTTCGACTCAATATATGTATTTACTTAAGGCATTTCCTAGGTTATTTAATATTTCTTAATTCTAAAAGTGGACAAGGAGGTGAGGAAGCTTAAGCCAAATTGGAAAAACTGAGGGAAGGTCGTTTTCTGAGTTAAAAGTATGGGTTCTAGTGGTTTGAGTAGAGCCCTTGGGACTTCAAGAAATATGGGCCACTTCTGAAATTTAAATATCTATCATGTTTTTCTCCAAATGGAAAGGTAAAAAATTCTTTGCTACAAAAGGATAGGGCGATCTTACCTTTTATTAGTGGTCATCAATTCTTATTTACCCAAGTTTCCAGAGTATTTGGGGAAGGTCAAATTCCTATTATTTGTCCAATTAAGCCTCAATTAGAAAGACACAAAGCCACCAAAGGGGATTGTGGCACATGGACATTGAATTTGGGTACTTCTTCCAATTTTTTAACAAATTGTGACTATTGTTACTTTGAAGGCTTAGGAAGGGAGAAGACCAGTGAAACAAAATTTTCAATGTCAAGGGACAAGGGAGGGGGGGAAGGTGGAGGAAGTGAGCCTCCTCTAGATGTTGATCCTTAGGGTAATTTCAAAATCTAGGGTTTAGGGGGTTGACGACTCAAAGGAATTCATTCTCACACAAAAGTCTCACATGAATGCTTAACTAAACTACCCTTTCTATATTCAACATTTCAATTCTAAGTATATTTTATATTTTAGTTAGTTTTTCATGGAAACGTTAGAGGGCATGCTTCCCTAAGTTAGGAGGGGTATTTTTGCATGTGGGTTCCTAGCTAAGTGAAAGGCACATATATCTAGAAGAGTGGATGTTATTTTCAACTTAGTTATCCCTGGAAGCAAGGCACATTGGGTCTAACAATAAAAGAAATATTTCCCATGCATCTAGAATCATTACACATCTCTTATTCCCATTCTATAAAGAAGAAGCACAATGCACCATTTTATGGTTTGAGATTTTCTATTTTGAGCCATAAATTCAGCTTTCTATTTTTACAATAGATGGAAAATTAATGATGTTCTTTGACTATTCAGATTTGTATGCTTGCTATTTTATTTATCAAGAGCATGTTTTCATTGGTTAAAGTGCTCTTAACATAATTTTTGTTTTGTGTTATTAACTTTAATTGTATATAGTTTTTAGGTTAGTTCCTAGAGCATAGAATTTTCCTACCATGGTCTACTTTTGGACCAAATTTTAGAGCTTGTGCATGTGGAGGCTTATGGTCCAGTGAATATGGCATCATTAATGAGTGGTGAGTAAACTTTTTGTCTTGTTGGTGAATTTTCCCATAAATTATAAGTTTTCTTTGTGAAATATAATTCAAGTGAATTGTGTGTATTCAATAAGTATAAAGTTTTGTTTGAAGAGGAATGGGGTAGAAATAAAAGTGTTCTCCAATGAATTTGTGAAGAGGATATTGTGGATTCTTTTGACTTTTGCAAGAAGAGGAAATCTAAAGGCAAACAATTGGTGGAAAAATATGGCGAAGGGATATCAAAATGACAAAGAGTTACAAGGCAATACATAGTGCATGGAAAAAATGCATATAATGGTATAGTTGTTGAATAAAATTCCAATCTAAGGACCGATAAGAGTTACAGTTTAGGGGGCATGGTCCAGTGGGATATTAAAGATAAGTCATTTTAGAATTTTTGGTTAAATTTTTTGAAATGTAGTTCTAAAGGAAAATAAGAGTAGAGTTTATGCCTATTGTATTATGTTGACTACTCTAACATGTTAGGATAAGTAACACTTAATGACATATATTCGGAGTCCTACATTGACAAGTGATAAATGCCACTTGCTCTAAATGACCAATTGAGAAAGTTTTAAGGAATGTGTCCTTAATACTTTGATCATCGAGCATTGATCACCAAACCAAGAGGCTAGATACCATGCCACATAAAAATGGTGTGACCATGTAGCCCACATAAGTGACCATAGAAAATTTCACTAAATGTGTTACTTCTTGGGGAATTGAATCCCAATAAGGGGGAATGTTACTGCCTGCACTTGACTAAACAATTACATTGCATTCAATAGTTAAGTGACCAATTAATCTAATTATAAATGTTAATATTGATAATTAAGGATCACTAGATAGAGTAACTACTTAAATCACAGATAAAAGGGTGTAAATATGTTGTATTGATTACTCTCTCATTAATTAAATATATATATATATTATATATATATATATATATATATATATATATATATATATATATATATATATATATATATATATATATTATATATATATATATATATATATATAATATATATATATTATATGGATGTGAAAAAATCATCATTGGGTGACCATGTGTTGTCAGTAATGTCATATACATAACAATTGTGAAATGCAAATTGTTATTGTGAAATGAAGATTGTTTATAAGGCATTACTCGTAATAAAAAACTTAGGCAATTTGAAAATTAACTTTGGTGTACAAGTCCCTAGGTTAATGTGATAGCATTCTCCTTCACTTTCATACTAACATTGTTGATGGTTTTGATGACAATGATACTCCTCTACTTCGACTTCATCGTTTTTATCAAATTCAAAGTTATTTTTGTAGAATATGTATACCATGAGAAGAAGTATATGTATAGGACATGACATTTTTAAATTGGAGAAACTATTCCAAGGTGCCAAGTATGATGTATCCAACTGGTTATTTGTCACATTTCATTATCATATAGATGCACCCACACAAGAGATTCCACGTCAAAGAAGGGGGGAGGTGAAGAAGCACATATATTCATCCCACAATGAATGAACCATTATGTCAGTAAAAGGGTTGCTACACTATGGACACCTACTTTGGCTTAATGATCATGGCATGTTGAGGCTTATATGTTGATAACATAAAATAAGAGAAGGCTTTAAAGTATTAACCTCACAACTAACACAAGATATTGCACAATAGGAGAGGAGATTTTGAAGTATTGTCCTCATAAGCAATGTAAGATAACATAATAGAGGACATGAGATTTCAAAATCTTAACATCATAACCAATGTAAGATATCACCAATATTAAGGATTGGTGTAGTTAACCCTAAAAACTAGAATCAAGGTGGAACCAGTAAAAACAATTGTACATGAAATTTATTGGCCAAAAATATATATAAAAGATTTAAAATTTTGGTATATATGAAAACAAAACTTTATGTACATCTGTGTAAATCCAAACTATTAAACATGTAATATACAAAGAATTATCATGTAGGGTGTGTTACCCACAATTTTTTGGGGTGATATCCCGAGGACAAAAAAAATTCTCCCATATGGTCCTCAGTCGGTAGACATCAACCCCTTGTAACCACCAACTAGTGTGTTGTGCCACTCTCTGCCACTTGAGCCAACCATGTGGTCCCTCGCCCATCTGTCATGATCGTATATTTGAAGGTGGGCCTCCTTAACCTAAAGGTATGCCTTGTCAATTGGTAATTGAGTATTATAGTTTGCTTATCATGGACACTTTTGGGCATGGATTAAGGGGTGGACTCGGCGGAAATATTGAGCTAGGTTTGTGCTCTTTTGCCCTAGACCCCTTTTAGAGGTTAACCTTATATTATAGTTCCATGGGATCTCTTTTATTGACTCTTTGGATTTAGGGATGGTACTTCATGGGAAAACCTTATTTTGGTTGTGTGGTCCCGCTTCCTCATCCACATATATTGCCACCTTTCCACTCATTATAACCCAATTCATAATTTCTCCCACCTAGGTCCACATTCCTCCACTGGGTCCACATAGGGTTCACTTTCCCCTTCCCCTTGCCCACACCTTGGTACAGCCCTAGAATGATGCTCCAGAGGTTGATGTAGGAGAAAAGAAAAGTGAAAGCATAATTGGACACATTCAACAGGAAAATGTACCACAAAATGCAAAAGTTGACTGGGACAAACACATTTAGCACGTGGTAATCATCATGTCCATCACGCTTGTTCCTATATGCCCTAGATGAGCCTCCTTTATCATTTCGGAACCCATGATTGTCCTAACCCCTAGTGTACAATGAACCGCCCTACCTTAAAAGGGGTATCCACTGCTATATCTCACACATCATGCTCTTACCTCTTGAGCCTTGAGTAGTTAATTGAAGAAAAATCATAAAAGGAAAAAGGCATATAAATAAGGGTGGAAAAATCAAGGTTGAGGCACCTAATGTAGCACAATTACTCCCTCCTATACATTATATACCCAAGTGTGGAGTTCCCTTTTACTAGCTACCCTTTTACCCCAGCATGTGGCCCATGGCTACCCCTTTTCATTCCCTACTCCATTCACCTCTTTAACACATGCCACTACATTTTAAAGGATATACCTTGGACATGTGGTCCCCTTTAGAAGTAGAAAGCACCTAATAGGGTACTTGGTTAACCCAATTTAGAGCCTTGAGACATTAGCACATGCTAAAGCCCATTTGGAACGGCATACCATTATGAAGTCCCCACCAGTTGTCCATGGTTTATAAGCTATTTTACTTGATTTCCTTGATGAATTTTTGTACTAGAAGGCTAAGGGATGCATTGGATCTTATGCAGGATTGCAGGTGGTCTCCATCTTGGGTTTGGTCTCCCTATACGGGATCCCAACACTCCAAAGGGCTACATTGGCACATGTAGGCTGAGTGTTTAGAGCCATGTGCCTCCACAATAGTAGACATCACTCCATGGATCTCCAAATATGTTCAGAGATTGCTCGAGATTAACTTATTGGATGAGGAATATGCACTTGGTTCACTTTTGCCCAGCCAACCCCACAGTTGTACCATGCACTTGGAAAATGACCCAAGACTTGTATGATGATGTGGCATCACTTACACTATCATATGCACCCTTAAATATGGTCTACAGGAATATTCAACCTACTTGGAGACCCATGAGATCACTTGTGAGCGCTCACAGCCATTAGGAGCACCACAAGTTTACAATGTGGAGAACAAGGGGCCAACCCCTTTTCCATTACTTTTGGATGTCCAATTCATCATTTTGGCACGTGTGGACTTCATTAGGCCTCTTAAATATCCCAACAACATGCATTATTGATTATTCAACCTCTTGAGAGGCTTGTTATTTTGTTTATGAGCTAGTTTGGTGGGCTTGTCACCAAAAGTTAGTTATTTGCATATTATTTTTATTTGATTGTCCAATGTAGCCTCAAATAGGTAAATAGAACTCATTAGGAGAGTATAAATACAAATGATGAGAGTTCATTTCTCATCATCACTGGGATTGGATCATTCTCTCTCTGGAGATTTTCGCATTTCCTTCTTGGTGGACAAAATAGGAGCATGCATGAATATTGATGTTTGGATTGAATTTTCTTATCTTGGAGCTAACTGGAAAATGTGTTAATGGTTGGATATATTCTCTTACATGTAAGTACAATTTTGATGTCATTTTCTTTTACTTTGTCACATACATTTATCATGGGATTTTCGTTGTTTCAGGGTTAATTGTTGCATGCATTTACTGGTTCATTATGGAATTATGTTTCTATATAGCATATCTCTATGTATGGGTCATGTTTGTTGAATGAATTTTGCTAGATATTTAAGTTATATTGGTAAGCCATCTTGATTTTCAAACGAAGTATAAATGCTTTAAGATCACTCTCTTTTTTCCCTGGTGCTAAATGAAGTTGGCCTTAAAGCCTCCTTGAGCCAAAAACGAGATCGACTCTCATAATTCTTCTTGAACCCATATCCCCAAAGGAATTATGCATTGATCCACCATGAGGTGATCACCTTAAAACCTCTTTTTCTTCATGTTCCCCCCTTTTTTCTAGGTCTAGCCACATTGGGCCACCTAGGGCATCATTTTCCTGACAAAGTAGCCATAGAAAAAGTTTGATCTCATAACCTCTACTGCATTGGTTTTTCCTCAAGGTCTCCTCAAAATTTGAAGAAATTCCAATGGTCGAATTGTGAGATATCCCAAACCCTAGCCCTGAGACCAAACTTTGCCCTGGTGCTCCCTAAGATAGTACCTCATAGCATCAATTTGGCACCTCTAAGTGGAAACTCTTGTTTTTATCATTTACCCTTCCTTTTTTAAGTTAAGATCATCATTGGTTGATAAAATCCCTCCCCTTAACCTAGGTTGGGTCCACTTGGCCCCATGTCTTCCCATTTCTCATCAAAGACAATTCTTCCAATACAACTCATGAATCCAAGTTTTGCAAGGATTTTAGGCATTATGAAACTCCTCTATAAGACATATTCCCTTAACCTAGCCCTTCAATCCTCACCACCTTCACCTAGAAATCTTTGTACCTTGCTTGAAGAGCGAGCAAGCTCCATTCTTAATCTCCTTCTAAGGAAAGGATTATTGAGGTCACTTCACATCCATTTGTTGATTCATCCTTCACAAGTGACTTTCTATATATCGGGCCTCTTCCCATCATTGAAAGTACGTAAAGAGTAGTGAGTCTTTGCTGAGGGGTGACAGTGAGCTAAGTCTCAACGTTGCCCTTGATCTAGTAGTTATCCCTTTAGGAGACACTTTTAGGCCCCCTTCTAGTTTGACTGGTAACATTTTGGCATCATTTCTGGGGAGAAGAAGGTCTACCTCCCTAGAGAATCATTGAGGAATTGATTCATTAACGACATCTCTAAGCATTCATCTCATGAGTCCACTCGTTGTCCAAACCCCTATTTTACTTGAAGATGACAACATTCCTCCTTTAACTAGGGCTATTGCAAAAAGGGGAGAATGAACTCCATCACCTATTAGAACTGCCCTTTTCCTTGAATTTGAGAAAGTCAGTGATCCTTCCCATAATATTCCATTTAGTTCTAACACTGCGCCAAAACAAGACCAACCGAATATGACCAAAAGTGAAAGACACTTGGTTAGTGTCTTTGCGCCTTTGAAGTTGAGTGATGATCCCAAATCATTACTTAAAAAATATAACCGATGGTTAACCCAGTTCAAAGGGGATGCTACTTAGACTTCTTGTGACTTTATTGAGGAATTATATTGACAAATTTCTCCTAGGATGATCTTTGATGAAGATAGGCCCATGATGCTTTTTTCTCTAGTGCTTGAAGGACAAGCAAGAGAATGATACCTTAGCCTTCCCTAGGCATGCATAGAAGACTTTGATGACTTTGAAGACCTATTCATGAAGAGATGGTCATGCAATGCCCAAGGAACCTTTAACATTGAAAAATTCTATCAAATAACCAAGGGAAAGAAAGACGTACACGAATTCATTCAAAATTTTTATAGGGTAGTCAAGGATATACCTAATCATTTGAAACCATTCGAAGCTAATATCCTTGATAAATTCATAAAAGTTGTGGGTGGCCACTTAACCTATGTATTAAGGGACAATAAACCTTCCACATTAGATGAAGCCAAACAGATAGCAATGGAAGAGGAAAACCTATGAATCTCAAAGGTAGATGTCACTGACCACCCTAGAGATAAAGTTGAGGTCAAGAAAGAGAACGCTAAAGATCAACACGAAGAAACCCTCCTTGTCATCTTCAAGAAAATGTATAAATTCACTAAATAAGCCAACGCACATGACAGGGTTATCATGAATCAAATCATTGTCTTACAACGAGCTCAAAAATCTAGTTATATTCCAAAAGGAAAACTTTTTCCCAAGAAGAAAAGTGAAGAAGACAGCTCAAGATCATCTCAATTCCCAAACACTTTGGCTCCAACTAATGTTGTCGAGCCAGACTCATCTTCTGAGGATGAGGGAAGTGGAGGGAGAGAGTGAGGATGAACAAATTTATGAGCAGGCTAACCTTGTGGAATCTGACATCTTCAACATTTTGTTGGGGGGCTCTTACACACACCCTCCCATTAGTGAGGTCACCCTTAAGTAAGAAAAGGAAGAATCCGTTCTGAACTCTGATAGTAAGGGAAGGTTGAAAGGGGTCAACTATTCATGAAAGGAAAATAACAAAGACCATACAACCTCTAAGGAATCATCTAAAGAAGACTCATTTCCCAAGCAAGCCCCTCCCAAGGAGTCTCTCTCTGAAATTCCTCCCAAGAAGGATCCCCAAACCAAATCCAATTCAAAAAAGGATCCTCTAAGGAAGGAAAACATCAAGAAGAAAGAGAAGGGAAAAAAGGTTAAGCTTGACATTAATATAGGGGTTGTTGTGAGAAAAATAACTATACATGTTCCCTTGAAAGATACTGCTAAACTTCCTGAGCAATAAAAGAAAATCAAGGTGTCCCTAGACATTCAAGAAGAAGAATTACCCAAAGACTTACAAAACATTCATATTCTTGATCTAAACCATTGGTGTGAACCATTTATGCTCACTTTGGCTATCAATGACCTCTTCTTACAAAATTGTATGTTAGACTTAGTGCTTCCCTGAATATCATGCCCTTAAAAGTTATTAAGCAATTGGGTTGCAGCATCTCTTGACCTTATAAGAAGGTATGTGGTTTTAATTCCAAGCCTCTGGAGGTAGAAGGTGTCATAAAGGACCTTAAAGTTTCTTTGGCTAGGAACCTTAGCTTATCCCTTCTCATGGATGTTGTTGTCATTGATATTCCTAATGTGTGGGTAATGCTATTATCTAGGAAATGGGGGGCTACCATTGGGGGTCATTTTCAAATGGACTTATCATATGCTACCATCCTGCAATCTGAGGGAGCCCCTTTCATCCTTTATAGGGAACCCCACCTACCTCTCCATGTTATTAAGCTTGGACCATATTATGAAACACATCAAATTGAGAATCCTTCTCCTATTCTCCCGTCTCAAGAGGTTTGTATTCTCAAGCGACCAATTCCCAAAACAAGCAGAAAATGGAGTCCTAAAAAGGAACATAACATCAAAGACTTGGTCTTGGTTGATAGAGACCCAATTCCTGTCAAGATTCATGGAAAAGTTGGGAAGGATTATTATTATCTTGCTAAACTCAATGACAAACTTTGGCCCGAGTTTGTCAAATTAAGTCATATCACCCATTTCCTTGAGACTTGATATTGTATCATATGCATGGTAGAGTAGGACGCATTGCACGTTGATTTTTCATTAGAACTAATGTCATATGATTTTTCTCATTGTAGATTAGTTTCATTTGGATTAAAAAAAAAAAAAAAAAACTACATTTTACTTTTATGAGCCAATTTTATGGGCCTAATTTAAGCATGTGCGGTCATGAAACACTACAAAAGAATGTTTCCTTGTGTTTTTCATCTATTATATGTGTAGGTAACGGGTCAAAGGTAACCAAGATATTTTTGGAGTTCTCGTGTCCTCCCATTCAAGTAGCTTTGTCCACTTCTTCGATAGATCACATCCTAGTTGGAGCCAAATGTTACCCAACATTATGTGGGTGATATCCCGACAAGATTTTTTTTTTCTCCAAGATGTTCCTCAACCGGTAGACAGTATCTCCTTGCAGCCACCAACTAACATGTTGTGCCACTTCTCTACCACCTAAGCCAGCCATGTGGTCCCTCACCCATCTACCATGATCGTATGTTTAAAGGTGGGCATCCTGAACCTAAAGGTATGCCTTGTCATTTTTTAATTGAGTATTATAGTTTGCTTATCATGGACACTTCTGGTCATGGATTAATGGGGGGATTTGGTGGAAAGGATGAGCTAAGTCTATGTTCTTGTCCCATATACCACTTTTATATGTTAACATTAGATTCTAGTCCCATGGGATCTCTTTTACTGACCCTTTAGATTCGGGGATGGTACTTCATTATAAACCCCAATTTTGGTTGCGTGGTCCGGCTCCCTCATCCACATATATTACCCCCTTTCCACTCATTATAACCCCATTCATCATTTTCCCCACATGGGTCCACATTCCTCCACTGGGTACACATAGGGTTAGCTTTCCCCTTTCCCTTGCCCACACCTTGGGTCAAGCCTGGAATGATGCCCTGAAGATTGATGGAGCTGAAAGAAAAGTAAAACCATAATTGGCCACATTCAACAAAATGTACCACAAAATGCAAAATATGGCTAGGGCAAACACATTTAGCACATGGGAAAAATCTAATGCATGAACTTTACCCCATCATCATGGCAATCACCCTGGTTCCTATAGGCCCTAGATGAACCTCCTTTATCATTTAGGAACCCATGATTGTCCCAACTCTTGGTGGACAATGAATCACCCTACCTCAAAAGGGGTATCCACTATTATATCTCACATATCATGCTCTTACCCCTTGAGCCCCGAGCAGTTAATTAAAAAAAAATCATAAAAGGAAAAAGGCATATAAATAAGGGTGGAAAAATCACAGTCGGGGCACCTCATGTACCACGATTCCTCCCTCCTATACATTAGATACCTAAGTGTGAGCTTTCCTTTTACCACATACCTTTGTACCCCAGCATGTGGCCTGGGGTTGCCTTTTAATTCCCTACTCCATTCATCCCTTTACCACATGCCACCACCTCTTAAAGGATTTACCTTGGACATATTATCACCTTTATAAGTAGAAAAAACCTAATAGGATACTTGGTTAACCCCATTTGGAGCCTTGAGACATTAGAACATGCTAAAGCCCATTATGGAAGGGCATTCCATTATGAAGTTCCCACTTGTTTTCCATGGTTTGTAAGCTCTTTTACTTGATTTCCTTGATGAATTTTTGTACTGGAAGGCTAAGGGATGCATTGGATGTTATGCAGGATTGCAGGTGGTCTCCATCTTAGGTTTGGTCTCCCTATACAGGGTCCTAACCCTCCAGAGGGCTGCATTGGCACATGTAGGGTGTGCGTTGAGAGCCATGTGCCTCCACAGCAGTAGACATCACTCCATGGATCTCCAAAGATGTTTAGAGATTACTCGAGATTCACCTATTGGATGAGGAAGATGCACCTCATTCACCTTTGCCCAGCCAGCCCCGTAGTTGTACCATGCACTTGGTAGTTAACCTAGGACTTGTATGTTGATGTGGCATCACTTACACCATCATCTAAGCCCTTAAAGATTATCTATATGCATCTTAGACTTACTTGGAAATCCATGAGGTCACTTGTGAACACTCACAACCATTGGGAGCACCACAAGTTTACAATGTGGAGAACAAGGGGCCAACCCTTTTCCATCACTTTTGGAAGTCCAATTCATCATTTTGGCACTTGTGGACTTCATTAAGCCTCTTAGAGAGCCCAACGACATGCATTATTGATTATTCAACCTCTTGAAAGGCTTATTATTTTGTTTATGAGCTAGTTTGGTGGGCTTGTCCCCAAAAGTTAGTTATTTGTACATTATTTTTATCTGATGGGCTAATGTAGGCTCAAATAGGTAAATCAAACTCATTAGGAGAGTATAAATACAACTAATAAGAGTTAAATATCTCATCATCACTAGGATTGGATCATTCTCTCTTTGGATAATTTCGCATTTCCTTCTTGTTGTACGAAATTGGAGCATGGATGAATTTTGATGTTTGGATTGCATTTTCTTATCTCAGAGCTTTTTAATTGGCAAATGTATTGATGGTTGGATATATTCTCTTATATGCATTAGGGTCAGCTAGTTTGTCAATCGTCGAATGTCTTCAAACCCGTAAATTTGTAGTCGTGAAATAAGTTGAACTCATAAACTTTTTACTGTCATGAGTTCAACTGAGCAATGTCTGGGAAGTCACCATGAATCTGGTCATCAAAGTTTTTGGTCAATAATGTGAAGTAATGTTCATTTTTTTTTCGAGTTTTTGTCACAATTTTTTAGTCAAGAGGTTCATGTCAAAATGAGGGTCTGTTAGAAGGTTTTCCTAAACACTCATTTACAGTCAAGGGGATGATGTTAAAAGAAGCATGCTTTCTAAATACTACACTTCTTTCCCACTTCTAATATCCCTTATTCCCTTCAAGACTTTCCCCATTGCCTATTCTTTTTTCCCCTTATCCTCTTATTTTGTTCCTTAACCCTACCTATTCTATCTCTCTATCCCATTATTTATTTTCAAATTATTTCCCATTTCTAATATATCAAACTATGATATCCCTTAATCTACCCTAGGGTTGATCTCCCTTGATAAACCATAATTCTGCATTATGAGTGAGCATCACCCATCTACCCCATACACAAGCCCACCTCATCATACTAAAATCCATTACCCAAATACTCCTACACTCCCATGCTATAATATGATTACCCTTCAAATGGAGCATTGTCCAAACATCATGTCTGATCATGTCATTAAGGAATAAGCATCAATTTCAAATTGCTCGAGGAGACCGCCATTTCCATCGGTTATGACCAAAGATAGATATCTTGGTTTGTCGCGCAAAACTTTTGAAGGTTGGTCACAATTTGGAAAGTAGATTGTAGAGGAACTCAGAAATCGTGCTACACCATTGCTACACAGAGCACTACATAGTTGTTGCACACTAATTCCCTGAGGCTATCAATGACTGCACAAGTTAATTCCAGTCTCTGGGAGGTAGGGGTTTATTGCTTATCCCCTAAAATTGTGTTAAATGTTTCAATTAAGGACTATAATACTCATATTACCTTTCCTTCATAAATATTTATGCGCACACCCTGTCTTCCATACACACAGTCAATTCTAAAAACTTAAAATCGTGTCTTTTTACTACAAATCATGGTTAATGTGGAATGTTGAGTGGTTATGGTGAAAAATGGTTCAGAACAGAAATATTTCCCACTCATTTTGAATGTTGTAAGTCTGCCATGTCATCACTGCATAATGCTTTTGTGTAATAAAGGTTTGTGTTGTTACGAATGTGAAGTCTCCCACTCTCCTTTCTGTCGTGTAGTATGCTACAGAGTCAAAGTAAATTTTCCATGTGTTTTTAGGATTAAATGGCTCCTACCACAAGAAAAAAGGGAGGGGATGTCGTGTGTACTGATCCCACGACTTTAAACTTATTGAACTCTTCCCCAACTATCAAAGTTTCCTTTGAGAATGTTGGGTGTATTCCATTTTGCCAAAAGATCCAGAAAGTAGGCCATCACACAAGGCTTGCTAGTATTTTGCCTTGAATTTCAAAAATGACAGAGTCAAATTGGGAGATTTGGAAATTATTGTCACAAAGAAGTTTATTACAGATGCCACAGGCCTCCCTACAGTAGCTAAGAAGTGGTTCAAGGGTGATGAGTTGGATATTGCAACCTTTAAGGAGTTTGTTAAACTTGAGTTTAGCAACAAATTTGCCACAACCTTCACGAATTTGTATCTTCAAGATCATTACAATGAGTTATTGAAGGTTATCCAAAGGTATTTTACATGTGAAGGTAGATTTAGCAGGCCTTACCAATACCACTTGAGACTCTTGTTGCATTTCACAGATAAAAAGCCCATGAATTTACCTTTCTTCTTGCTCAAGAATATAGAAAGAATGGAACCAAAGGTTCAAATTTAGAAGCACAACCACATGTCTAGTTTATTTCACTTTCTCCCTTATTAAAATTCTAGTTAGGTTTGTAGTGGACAAGAAGAAAGTCTATTGGTCTGATTTTTTATCTAGTCTTGATTTATTACCCCAAACAGAGTCTTCATCGGTGCAAATTTGTGAAGAGAAGCAAGAGGCACATGAAACACATGAAAACAAAGTTACTCAAATAGTGAAAGAAAGAAAGGTAGTTGAGGAAAAAGATGATCAGCCTAGCAAGAAACCCAAAGACAAACCTAGCAAGCAGTTGGGTAAGAAACAGATTGAAAAGGCTAAAGAGAAATCCCAAGAAAAGAAAGTTAAGGTGGCACCATCCCAGACCACCAAGATTCAAGTGGCAGCAAAGGAGACAGTCAAAGATGAATAGTTTGTCATAAGGCCTAGAACTAGGTCTAGAGTCAAGAAGAATATGGAGGAATCAGTTACTCAAGTAGTTGTTGAGATTCCATAGGAAAAACAAGAGAAATAAGTGGAGCAGAGTGATCTAATGCATTTTTAGCAAGACATTATGTAGTTTGAAGAAGAAGATCTCAAGATGGTGAAAATGAAAGAGGCTCTTGCTAAGTATCATTTGAAGATAGCATTTTTGAAAAGGAAAAATAGAGAGTTGAGAGAAACAACACAACAAGCAGTTAAACAAAATTAAAGGGTAAAGACACCTCCCAGACCTATTATAAAAGATAAAGGTAAACAAGTTGCATTTACGGAATAGTCCAAAGAGCCTAAAATAGAGTCCAGTGGGCCTAAAACTAGAGCAACAAAGTTGAAACAAGGTTGGGTGCAACAAATGAAGAAAGTGGCCAAAACACCTGATAGGCCAGACTTTGACCAATGGAAGGAATACCAAAGATGTTTACAAGAACTTGAGAAGTGTCAGATGCAGGTGATGATAATAATGCAATATAATCAAGATTATAAGAAATTTGTTCAATGTTTGCTTAAAAATTGTGACAAAGAAGTGCATGAGGCCTCAAAAGCCATGGATAGAGGTAAACACTTTCTCAAATGGTCACTTCCTGCAGGAAGGCAATGCAAGAACCTTTATGTTAGAAACCTAGTACTGAAGACAAGGATGACGAGTATGAAGAAAAGACTAGCCAAGGTATGGAGACTAGTAAGGAAATACAAAGAGGCAACCAAGATACCTCCACCTAGAAGAGTGCCAAGACTAAGATCTAAAGCCCAGTCTAAAACAACGCCTTCTCAATAAGTTCCTACTAAACACAAAGATACTACACCTAAAGCTCTTAAGGTTCAAGCATCCACCAATAGAGCACCCAGCAAGAGGAAAAGGAGGTAACAATTCCTTGTTTGAAGTTTTGCAGTTTTGTCCATAACTAAAAGTTTTGTTTTCAAGTTGTAGTTTGTTTTGTTATCAGTTTTTTGAGATGGTTTTGGACATGTGGAGGGTCCTATAGAACGATAGTTTTGTTTTGATAAAGCCTGATGGTGTAAAGAAGGGAATATCGAAAGTTCATCTACGTATTCGCTATCCAACCCCTGCTTACAGTTTTTACAAATGCTAGGAAGATGTCGGTTGTCATAGGTTGAAGCAATGAATGTGTAGCAGAGGTGGGAGCTAGCTCAGATCACCAGTCACTAGCCACGTGCCACTCTTGGGAGAAAAATGCGTTGCTACCCCATCATTGCACAATCAACAGCGAGTTGTTCATTATTTTTCTGTTTTTATTGATCCAAGATGATATGGTTCGAAGAAGGCATGATTTATAGATTTAGTTTTTGTGTATTACGATAAAGTGATAAACATTTCACTGTTTTTTGTTTTCATCATTTGAGGAAAAAGTCTTGAAACATCATAATATTTCCTCCTTTTGGTTTAATTCGATCCACTGTATCAATCAAAGATGTATTGCATCTATACACATTTTTACTTGTTTTTGTATGTTATTTAAATTGGAAAAATAGATGGAATAGGTTGTTGTTGGTTGAAGACTATTCTGAACTAATTTTCAGAGTTAATGTGACTGTGATCAATATTTTATGAGTAAAATGCTTATGGCTTGAGGGTCTTCCAGTTATTGTTCGCAAGGATACTTATGGTATGATATTTTGGAGTTGTTATTCTATGTATATCAATTATTTTGTTAATTTCTTCTCTACAGTATTCATAGTTTATGGGTATAATGACTTCAGTTGAGTTAGAATTTAGCTTTAAACTACTCTAAACCAGTTGTGTCAGTATTTCAGTTGCAAATGAAATATCTTATACCTGCATATGTTATTTCTTCTTCTTAATTTTCTTCTCATGTATATGCAGTACTGTTATGTGTAAAGAAGAAATTTGTGTTATTTATTTCTCTTTTATACTATAACTTATTTCCTTTGTCCAAAGTATATGATTAATAAGCCTGTGAATGTTATTGGAGTTTACATGCATAAGTATAGTGGGATAGTAAATCAGAATGATCACATATTTTTGTTGGCTTGTGGGGGCCTGACCCAGGTTCAAAGTTAATTAGCCAAACAAATCCCTGTACTACTGGCCCTTTCGGCAACAGTCCATGGAGCATGGACTGAGGTCTCACCTGAAGTAGTATGGGAGGGTGTTGGAACCAGGTTTTCACACCCTTGAGATATCTGAGGGTTTGGTTCGATCCAACTGTTCGTCCCTGCACGTAAGCTAGTTCGCACACTTCCCTGGCCTTCATGCCCCGATATACTTGCCTTCATGCAGCTCTAATCAGGGGTTGTGGGGCTTCTGCGCTGCTAGAGCAATGCTTTGCACTATTTCCCTAAGTCACACCTGATATCTTACTTATCTTCCTATACTAGTTAATTATCTTTGCGTAAATGGATGTCTTACATTATATTTATTTATACAACACATTCATATGAGTTCGCATAGCAAATAAATAGTACACTTGCAATTTATACCCAATCATATATTAAAACAGAAAAATATACATAGAAATATGGTAAACTTCTCTTTATTAATTCTTCCAACGGTTACAGACTCGACCTGCCCTACGCACTCAGCTGCAGGGGTCTGCGCACTTAGCTGCGGACTACTAGGCCTCTGCACACTCAGCTGCAGAGCCTTCTCCTACTCTATGACCCAAAGACACACTTTACACTTCGACTCAATCTATTAGACTCACCATGCTTTTCATTCTATTAGCTATCTCCTTCTTCTACACTTAGAGCCTCGCTCTATTTATACAATCAAGCTGACATTAGGTCTATCAAGTTGACATTACATTACCAACATGAGGGCGGACAACCCTGTGACTCTATTATGACTTCGCTCTCCACACCCACAATTCACAGAGCTTTTACAAAGGACTTGATCAAAGCTTGGGTTTTAAGCCCCAAAATATGCATTGGGGGGATTCCATGCCCAACAGGCCCCCAACACAAACATCGTGACTCACCCTAGAGTCACTTTGTCAGCACAAAGATCTTCGCGTGGAGTCCCTCCAATTTTGCTCGAACTGCTGCAAGGTCGGCAGTGCACTGAGCGGCTACCTACTGGATCTCCCGGACGCATTGTTCCAAGACTATTGTGTCAAAACTGCTTCCCTACATTTGTGCTTGTGTCCCATGCATTTGTGCGAGCTTGCCTTCAATTGTTGCTGTGATGGTGAAGGCCTCATCGATCCAAGGCTAAACGCGCGCTTTCAAGACTGCTTCCTTGTGCCATATTGCGTCCACCTGTTCTTTCGACGCTTTGGCCTGTTGCATCTGCGCGAACCTCTGAGTCAGGGCCATCGTCTACGCGGTTCCTTTGACACTGTCATACTACTACTGGAGTTCACACGCCTTTGTCTCTAAGCGCTGGATGTTGGGGACCTCCTGCAGGTTCATGAGGACCTCAAATGACTCCTCCAACATTTTGGTGCAGTCCCTCACTGCACTTTCGATCTTGTCTAGTCCAGATGTAATAGTGCTGCCATGTTGTTCTCTTAATTCTGGAGGGGTGGACAGTTGCACCTTCAATCACAGCTATACGATCTGAAGGTTCAGCTCTAGTTGAACCTTTTTCATTTCCTCTCGTGCCTCACGCACCCCTACTACTAGCCTATGGATGCATGCCTCTACTAGTGTGTTTGCTGGGATGACCATCTCAGGTACACTTTGACAAGATTCATCCAATACCTATACCAGTTGTTGATTCTGTGACACCACTTCAACGCGCTACAAGCTCAATTGTTCCATGTTGATTCTCTGCTCTCTTAGTACTTGCAGCGCGCAACTCTCCCTAGCCCACAGTTCTATAGTAATCCCATCCTGCAGAATGTATAATGTCTCTCGTCGGAGTATAGCCATGTTGATTCCAATACCCTTTAGTGCGCTAATGTATGCCTGTCGACCTCATTTGGTATCACCAGTGCCCCTTCCGGTAGCACTATGGTATTTGTCACTCGAGCGCTCAGCATCTACTCTACTGCAATTGTCCCTACTGCAAGGCTAGTGGAAAGGGTACTAGCCTGAGGAGTGTGCACCTGCAACTCCTGCAGTTGTGCTCTAAGGGCCCCCAACACAATCTGGTTCTCCTACATAAAATTTTGGAGGGCCTCAGAGGTGACATCACCCACTGTCTCACCGATGTCGTGCAGATCACCCTCGGTAAGGGTGGTCGGATCAATAGACAACTTCAATGCCTTTACCTTCTTGCACAGCCCCATTCACTTGGTCGAGTGTTCGTGCTTCAGCTGTGTTGACATGGTTTGTGGGTTGGCGCCTCCCTCCTCTTCCTCTGCTTCCTGTCCATGCGAATATGGCTTGTAGCCCTCGCGCGCCTTCGTGGCTGCCTCCTACGTTGTTGTTGTCGCTGCAGCCTTTCTCTATTTAGCTATTGTTTGTGCAACGTCCTGCGCCTCCTATGCTTCTGCTGCCATTGTCTCCTTCCTTTTCTTCTTTGCCAATTGCGCCATGCGCAATTTGGCCTCCTCTTTCTTCCTCTATGTTGTGGACTTCTCCATTGTTATGATGTGTGGAGTGCACCAGTCCAGCAGCCATGTCTCTAGTACGTCAAAGATTACGTCGTCCGTGGCTACAAAGGGTAGCTCTCTCCATTTCTTTCTCGGGTCCTTGCACACTTTGATGTATATGTTTTGGAGGTCTACTTTAAACTCTGCAAAAATTTGTGGGTTGTTGTAGACAGTAGGTGATAATTGTGGCTTGTGGTTGATCCCCATTCTAAGGTACATCTCCATGAACACCGAGAATATCTTACTGTCGCGGATCTGGTTTGCATCCTTTGTGGTCGAGAGTGAAGCATACTTCGTGGCCTCCAAGAGATCCCTGTCAATTATGGGGAACTAACTATCCTCTGGCAATTCCCCTGCCATGACCACTATGGACAGCAGAAGCCATGCATATTGGAACGTTTTTCTTTGTTCCTGAGCCTTGCAACAATTCTCCAAGAATTCCTTTCAGAGGAACTTGGACCAGTTAAACTAGACCCCCTTCGTGCACTGCTCAGCAAGTGCTACCTCCAGTGCAGGTACCTCATCCGTGTGACACTTGCGCATAACCTTAGTTGTCAGTATTTGGGTCACCACTCTTACTGCTTTATCGTTGATGTTGGATATGGCATAGCCCCTCTTCTTCTTTTCCAATTTATATTTCTTATTCATGGCCCTCGCGATGTCCAAGTCACTGCTTTTCCCCACCAAGATATATGTGAGGTCCTCTCCTTTGCATGGCAGCCGGGTGATGCGGTGAATCAAGTGTTCTGTGATGGGGATGGGCTCCTCCAGCCACAAACATCCACCATGCACTAGGCAAAGAAACTGCCTGATGATAAAAATTGTTATTGGGACGCGGTGGAAATGCGGCACCCAAAGCAGGTTTAGTAACCCTGCCTTTTCCACTCCACGCAACCATTTTCACAGCTCTAATTTGGTAACCCCCGCTGCGGTGTTCTACTTAGGCTTCATGAGCTACATGGTCTCTAGGTGAGGGAACTTCTCGTGGTCAGCAAGGTCCCAATATTCAAATTTTAAGCTAGGCACCTGTCCCAGGTGTGTGCCCTCAAAAATGATGTTATTTGGGAGGAGCGAGGTCTGGAGAGAGCTCTTGCTCTCATTAAGATCCTAGGGCACTTTAGCCTTCCCCTTCTATTCGGGGATATAGGCAAGCCGCTTTGTTGGAGGGTGTGCAAGCTCAGTTTCCTCCTCCATGCCTTCGTCCTCATCTTCTTTGATGATAAGGTCCTCTAGGTCTTCCTCCTCCTCGTCGGTTTCTATGTTAACGGCTCTCTCCTTCTCCTGCATCGTCAACCTGGTGCATAGTGGGTTTCATGGAGACACATATACAGGAACCATCACCTGTTTGTCATTCTTTGGTCTTGGTGTGTGCGGTCATTTAGGGATTTCTACCACAATCCCGGTGTCGTTAGGGGCATCTCCCATAGTCAAGGCCTACACAGCCTCTTCAATGGTCATTTCTATAATTTCCATAACTTCCTCAGATGCTTCCATCGTGTCCAACCAGAAATCTATCACTTGCGTACTCAAGGGCTCAATTAACGTTCTGCATAGGTCAAACAGGGCTCTGCTCAGGCTACACGGGGTATACAACTGCTCAATTCGCAAATGACCAAGTGTTGTTTGTTGGGCAACCCTTTGTAATTTATAGCGCCTTTTGAATTTGAATTTGACCGTTCCCCCCAAATCTAGTTCATTAATGCTCCCTTTGCAGCAGATTTTCCCAAATCTTGCCCATAAATTGTGTCTTAAATGCCTGCTGCCCACTCCATTTGGTCTCAAGTCGAGCATCACATCATGATAGTGAATTCAACGATCACTTTCTGGCCAACCCGCGCGATAGTGCAGCCCCCCTTGCATGGTCGCAGATGTTGTGACTCTTTGCTTCTACACGTAGCTCCAACATCGCGCAACCCCCAGGTAGAGTAGTTTATAGTCCTGTGCCTCCTTTCAACTGCCAGGAGCGCTAAGACTATACTTCCCTCAACTAGTTAGGTGGTTGCGCCACCTGTATATGATTTCCTCCGATCATCCATCACTCTTCCTAGAAAATTCCCACTTTTTATCATTATTGGCATCATTGTGCACTTTATCATCCGCAGCGCGCCACCCTGGTTGATTCGCTTAGTAATGTGCAGTCCAAGTGAAGGCATCAGACTGGTCAATTCACAGCAATTGTCCTCAAACTTTTCAGCATGATTGTGTGCACCTAGTTTTATCACCCTAGTCTTCTTATCGAGAAAATATTCCTTTATCTCGTCCTCTAGCTTCTTGACTTTCGCTTCTACCAGAGCACTTTTCACCCTTAATCGCACCATTTCTTTCCCAAGTTCTTGGAGCCTAAAAATTTCCCTGTTGAATTTCTTCTTCCAAGGTTCCGCAAACCATCGCATCTATCGGTGCTGCCATGCGTGAACTCGGCATTTCCTATCCTATGGGGATTACAGCGTTTGCTTCATACTCCAGAGTCGGAGGTGCCTGTGCCAATAGGTTCTTGCATATAGTCCTATAAGCCCATAGAACTCCTAGTGCACGCAGGTCCCAGTCAGTTCGCTTTGCATTGTGGACCTTGTTCAGTGCTCTACACACTTTGTTAAAGGCTTCTACATGGATAACCTTCTGTGCACTTGGTCTTCCCATACTTCATGGTTCTAACCAGGGGGGGGTCGTTCACGCCAATGCTTTTCCTACACCTACTTACTGACTGTGTCTCCTAACACGAAGATTGTGTGCATCCGCGCAGGTTTCGCACCATATGTCTGCATCCATCTGGATAGGTGGGCGCGTGGACCATTTCGTTCGGCAATCTTGTCTGTTAATCACATCTGGGGTTTTCCAAACCACATGCGCATCATCCTCCTGCATTCATACCAATCCTCAAATCTTCTTTGTTGCGTACCCCAACACCTCGCAGGTGTAGCATGCATTACCCATTTCAAAGCTTTGAAACGTTGTTGTTCTAGCACTTCTCTTTCAAATTTGCTCAGGAAATTATCCACCTCACTTAACCCATCATATGTAGGCAACTCCCTTACCTCCATTGATACGCAGTGCAGTGATCTTGTCATCATGTTACAGTTCAGTGTGGTTACCTCGTGTAACCGGTTCTGTCATCATTTTATTTCCTCATCTGAATCCAATGTGCAGGAGCTTTCGTGCTCCCATAAGATTTGTCCATCCACTGTCGGATTCACCCAGTCTTGTTCTCGCGCAGTTATCTTATAGATGCAATCCAGATCATCATCATTGTCGTAGTCATGCACTGGCTCTGTGTAGCGTGATCCTTCTATAGGGTCCAAAGGTACAACCACGCATAGAGACTTTTTCTCAAAAATCATCTTGCGCTTCTTCAGATTTATCAACCCCTTCATGTTAGTGGTTCAATCTATTCCTAATAGCACAGGGCAGGGATTGTTGTCATTAACAATCTTGTTATCCGAAAATATTGTCCACTCAGATGCTACTATTCCCACTAAGATGGGTGGCTATCTTAGAAACAAACAATCAAAGTCTATTGTTGTTTCCTTTTATGAAAATAGACGAGAGGAGAACCAAGAAGACCAACCTGAGTCTTGCGTTTGATTTCCTCTCCTTCTTGATAGAGTTTCACCGCTTCTTCT
>APFE030870253.1:51463-67067 GCA_000404065.3 Pinus taeda | reverse complement strand
TTCTCTGCATAAAATTCCGTGAACTTTTCTCCACATGAAATAAACTTTTCTCTGCATAAAATTCTATGAACTTTTCTCTACATGAAATAAACTTTTCTCTGCATAAAATTCCGTGAACTTTTCTCCACATAATTTATCATCTAAGAGATTTGCCATCAAGGACAACACTTGTCTCATAATGCCAACAATCTCCCCCTTTGGACTTGATGGCAAAGCTAACTTGTCACACGTAGAACTATCATCTGATTCCTTTGAGCTGTCCTGCACCCCAGGCATTCAGTCACATCTAATATCTCTTCTTGAAGATTCATCTAGTTATAACTAAGTGAGATGATCTTCTATGAGTGGGTTGCCATCAAGTAAAACACATGCATCATAATGCCAACAAATCTTTGAACCTGGAACCATATAATAGGTCCCAATCCCCTTCTTGAAAAGTCTTTTCCTTGATATTCTTATCATGCCAGACCTTCCTTTGCAGCTATATGACTTCAGTGTGTAAGATCGCTTTCATTCTGAGCTCATCTAAGCCATTTAGTTGGAGAAACCTTTATTTTTGTGTCGTGGTGACATATAAGTCCAACTGAGCTACCATTCTCAAAGTGTTATATTCAAACTCAATAGAAATGATATCTTTCTTCCCATAAACAAAATCATATGGAGTGAATCCAGTGGTGGTTTTCCATGTGGTATTGTAGGCCCAAGTGGCCTCTACTAGTCTCTCTACCCAATCTTTACTACTAATGTTAACAAATTTGGTGAGGATACTTTGCAGTCCTCTATATGTGACCTCTACTTACCCATTTTCTTGAGGATTATACGCAGTGAATGCCTCGTGCTTGATATGGTGCTACCTCATGACATCCTCAATCAAATTGGATGTGAATTGTGCTCCTTAGTCAGTGACTACCTCCCTTGGACACCCAAACTTACAGAAGATGTTCTCTCTTAAAAATTATACTACTTTATGCTCATTTGTTGGTTTGAATGCCTTTGTCTTAGCCCACTTTGTCAAGTAATTAGTGCACACAATGATGTACCCTTTCTACCCTGATGGTGGATCAATTGGACCACTCAAATCCATGCCACACTTGTCAAATGGCTCTAAGGCCACTTGAGTTTGTAAGGGCATTTCATCCCTAGGTGTGGGTTTTCCCATTCTTTGGCACTAATCACATTTAGTGGTATATCTCCTTGCATCTTGATGTAAGGTGGGCCAATAGTAACCATCCTGTAAAACTTTAAAGGTTGTCATTTTTGCATTAAAATGACATCCACAAGGACCATCATGACATGCTGAGAGGATTTAAAATACCTCCTCCTCTCTTACACATCTCCTCAATATTTGATGAGGTCTCGATCTAAAAATATTCCCCCAATCCAAGTGAAAGGGGAGCTTTTCCTTACAATCCTTTTTTTCTCCTTGGGTGATAGATTAGAAAGGAACATCCCAGTAGCCAAGTAGTTTGTTATATCATCAAACTAGGGAGAAATCACTGAGATAACAAAGAGATGCTCATCTAGTAGTTGACCATCCACAATCTCTTTATTACCTGTAAGCAAGGTTAACTTGGACAAAAAATATGCAACCACATTTTCTTTTCCTAGTTTTTCAATGATAATCAAATAAAATTGTTGTAGAAATAACAACCACCTAATTATCCTATCATTAACATCAATCCTATTCATAAAATGTTTAATAATTGCACGATCAGTATGAACAAAAGTTTGGTACCCAATGATATAGTGCCTAAATTTGTTTGAAGAATGTACTACAACTAAGAGCTGTTTTTCAGTGACAGTGTAATTCAGCTCATCTTTAAACAAATTCTTACTAATGAAGTAAATGGCATAAGGCAACTTATCCTCTACTTGTCCTAAGGCTCCCCCACAACTTTTTTTGATGCATTAGTATGGATTTGGAAATGCAATGCCCAGTTGGGGATTCTTAGGATAGGTGCAGTAGTCAAATTTTCTTTCAACACTTCACGAGCCTCTTGACAACTATTGGTCCAATATAAATTTGCATCTTTGGCAAGTAAACAAAACTGAAGTGAAACCACTTTAGTAAAGTCTTGGATGAATATCCTATAACTCCATGCTAGTCCCAAGAAGCTCTTGACATCCCTTTATTTTGAGGTGTAAGGATTTTTTTGATGATAGCAATTTTGTTTGGGTCCACTTGTATTCCTTCCTTGAAGATGGAATGGCCAAGGATAGTCCCCTCATTCATCAAGAACTCACATTTCTCAAGGCTTAGAGAGATTCATTTGGATGCATTTTTTCAAAACCTTGCACAGATTGGAGAGAGTTTCAAGGAAGTCACATCTATAAGGATTGAAATCGTCCATGTAGATTTCCACATAATCATGAACCAATTCAGCAAAAATACTCAAAAATTCCCTCTAGAAAGTAGTTGGGGCATTGAAAAAAGCAAATGGAAGGACTCTATAATCAAAGGTACCCCAAGAACATGTGAATGTTGTCTTTTCTTGGTCTTTGGTGCTAATATGGATTTGATTATATCCACTAAATCTATCCAGGAAGGAGAAGAATTTCTTCCCTCTAGCGCCATCTAGGATTTGGCCAATGAAGGGTGAGGTAAAATGGTCCTTCTTTTAGGTCTTGTTGAGCTCCCTGTAATCCACATAGATCATCTACTTCCCATTCTTATTGGGAACTAATACAAGAGTTGTTACCCACTCACTATCTAAAATAGGGTATATGAACCCTACATCCAGTAGTTTTGCAGTTCTTCCTTCACAATATCCTTAAGAGTTGGATTCATCCTCCTCTGGGGTTGGTGCACAGGCTTGCATCCCTCCTTAATCAAAATATGGTGGGTACAGATTAATGGATGCACACCTTTCATTTCCTTATTGTCCCAAGAAAAATCATCTAGGTGTTGCCTCAGTGCTTTGCATAATTGATCTTCCCATTTGGCCTAGAAAGAAGGGTTTCTCTTTAAGGTTTTGGATGGGCCAAACTATATAGTCTTGAAATGGTCTGGACATGAGTCAATAGGGCATAATTCATCCCAAGGATTACTCTCATATACTTTCATTAACTCATCAATGGGTATGGGAGTGGGAGGTTGATTCTGAAGGATGTGGTCAATGAGATCATCTTCATCAGGTTTCCCCACTCTTGTAATGATGTCTAGAGTGCATATTGGGTGAGGGGTGGTGTGACATAGTTCATTTTCTTCCTCCTCTTATATCCACAAGGGTAATTCATGCTCAATGGAAGGTTAAGCAGGAGGATACAATACCAATTGTTTAGACAAATGTCCATTCTTAATGGTCATGTTCCCATCCCTACAATTAATGTAAGCACCAATCGTGGCTAACCATGTCCTTCCCGAGATGAGAGGATAACCATTGAACTTGGTTTTGGGCTGGACAACCAGGAAATTAGTAGGATACTCCCAAGAGTAAATGGAGACCATAACATCTTCAATAACTCCCTCAGCAACTACTGTGGATCTGTCTACAAGCTACAACATTATAGTGATCTTTCTCAAAGCTCCTTGGAGGTTTAGATTTAGCATGGTTTCCTTATTCATCACATTGATGGTATCCCCAAGATCAATCATGGTGTTAGGGACTATAAGGCCATCAATGTGCGCATCTTCTAAAGGGCTTCCAAGGTCTAGATATTTTAGGAATATCACCCTCCCAAGCATCAAATTAGATGATTGCCCCACAACATTTATGGTGGGGCACCTTCTTTTCTTCTTCGTGGATGTTTGAAACACTTCTCCTTGATGAGATTATTATAGATGGGAACATATTTAACAACCTAGATAAGGGGTATTTTAACACATGAATTCTTCAATTCTCCCAAAATTTCAACCTCTTCTCGAGTGTCCTGGCTAGGCTAGATCAACCTCTCAAGAAAAGGAGGTGGGTTAACTTGAGGAAAAATATCTTCCTTATCTCCTTCAATATATTCAAGTGGAGAAGCTAGGTGGTTATCTGGAAGAACCCTTCCAAACCGAAGGTTGATCTCCTGGATTTCCATAGTATAAGCAAGGTAAGTTGTCTCTCCAATATGTACTTGTTGGGCTTGATTGTTGTTCGGTTTTAGATTTGGTTGAGCAGACATTTGAGGTTGCTTAGGTGAAATAGGATGGGTGAGTTGTGTCTTAGCTTGGGGTGGAGGTAGTAAGGTAGGAGGTTGGTTAACTTTAGGCCTCCACCCTTGTGATGGGTTGCCCCATTAAGAAAATTGGGTTGAATATGGCTAAAAAGGACGGTTGACGACTTGAGGAGGAAATGGAGGAGCATAAGCCCAAAAAGGGGGTCTAGACCAACATGAGTTAGTGGAAGAGTACCAAGGTTTCAAGGGTGTATTGTGATTTGGATTATAATTAGAGTAGTGTGCACCTTTCATGCCTTGTTGATATGGCTTAAGTCCTTGAGGTCTTCTTTGATTCATGAAACAAAGTTGCTCTAACCCCCCTTCTTCTCCTTGATATACAAATTTTAGTCCTGGAAAAGAAGGGCATTTTTATGTTGCATGATTTTATTCATAGACTAGGAAAACCTCTATGAAATTTAAGGGGCACGCGTTCCTAGAATGTCTTTTTGTGCAGCTTGGGAAAAAATTAGCTAGTTCCCTTTCTTCTCCCTCCTATTTTATTTTGATTTGCATGGTATCCATTTACAATGCAAATTTATGCAACATTTCACTCTTGAAATCCTCCAACATGTTGCCTATCTCATTCTTAATGGAATTTGTGGAGGGAGAGGAATTGGCCAAGCCTTGACTAGCCCTACCCTTCTTTACAGAAGCCCTAAAGTGATTCTTGAACACAATTTTAATGTCATCACAAGATAAATGATAGATATCTCCCCCAGACAGAATGTTGAGGGTCTCCAACATGTCTTCCCTGATCCCTCGAAGAAGAACTAGTTTGAGTGATTTAGGATCAAGGGTGTAGATGGCCCTCTTATAACTAAGTTGAAATCCCTCATCGTAGTCTTCTAGTGATTCATCAAGTCCAAGAGTCATCCTAAAAATTTCTTCCTTGGTTTGCTTGGACCTATAGAAATCCATGTACTTGTTATTAAAGGCTTGTTTCATTTGGGCCTAAGTAGTGATGCTACCCCTAGGCATACCCATAAACCAGCGCAAGGTTACTTCCTTAAGGGTAGAGGGGAATAACTCCATCTTCCATTCATCAAAGGCATAGTCATAGGTCCTACAATGAAACATAAAATTCAAACATGAATGTATCAGGATCCTTAGAGGTTAAGCCATGGAAGTGCGGAAGGGAAGTAGGGCTTATATTCTTCATTATAGCCTCTCCATTAGTCTTTATGATAGGGAAAACCTCATTTTCCTTGTTTTCAACCATATTTTGGGTAGTTGAAGTGCATTCTTATTTTTCCCCAATAGGTTCTTCAAAAAATTTAGGTTACTAACCTAGAGGGTCTTCTAAATCCCCTGTCGTCAGAGAGGGAAGCTGATAATCACCGAAGAAGAGTGAAGGTTGACTGCTTGAGGATGTGGAGGTTTTTGGTAGGAATTTTCCTTGAGTATATCTACTCCTATGAGGCAAGAAATAAAATTTTTCTCTTTTTCTTTTCTATTACTCCTTAAAAATTGTATGCGAAATAGAAAAAAATGCTTAAGAATAAACAACATCTACATAGACCCTTCCCCGAAAACGGTGCCAAAAAGTGGTGAGCATTGGTATTGCACCACGAATGTTGCAACTCCCAAGGACTCCTCAACTCAATTTATCAACCTAAGGTTCATACAGATTGTGAGGTCACAGTGATATATGCACAACAGTTAGGATTCCAATCATGCCACCCTCAATTATGAAATTAGATCAAAAAGTGCTCAAAGACCCCTCCTTCTACTGAATTAGAATGAAATCTTGATAAAAGGACAAATTGGAAATTGCTTCTAATTATGAAAATATAAATTCCATTGACTCAACTTGTAAAACCCTAATTACTCAATCCATGAAAAGATAAAGGCTAACCTACTTGCAAAAAGGAAGCTATGTTATCTTGCATAGTTCATCACACTGCCTCATCTACTTGCAAAAAAGAAACTAATATACCTTCCATAATTCGTCAAACTACCAATGAGAATCAAAGGTACCATCTACCTAGTTCATACTTGCTCATAAATCAATAACTTATTTACATGTTAAAGAAACTAACTCTACTACGTTTTTGCAGTGAAGACAAGGAAGGTTTGGAGTGGCTTAGGATATTTTACTGATCATATTATTATAGATGGAGGTCATTATGCATCTGTTCTAGGTCAAAGTTGTAATGTGGGTCAAAAATAATGAAGAAATTGATTCCTATATGTTTTCTACAGGTGATTGATACAGGAGGCCTATAATGCTACAGGAGGGCATCCAAGTAGTTTTTGAAGGTGAAAATGTTGGCTTGAGGGTATGGAGAGGTGAATAGTAGTTAAATCAAATGAAATAAGGTTGCTTTTAGTCCCTAGCCAAGCTCAATACCTCTCAAAGGCATGTCTTGCACTAGGATGTGTGCTCACAATGACCTACACAGAATAGCTTATAAAGAAGGGTTTTTGGGAAAAGGCTTGGAGGTGGAAGGAGAAGGTGAAATAGCTAAGTATGGAAGTGATGAAGGTGCCCTTCCATACAGACCAATCATCCCTACAATCAATCACATGCATGCATCCATTTATCATTTGCAAAATTAAATAAATTATGACTTAAAAGATGAGTTGAATTTAAATGACATCTAATTCGTTCAAACCACTGATATACTCAATGAACTAATTTCTAAACTACATAAAGAAAATGTAAAATGGGAGAACCAATACTAATCTCTTTCCAAGAAATCGTAAACATAATTTTTTTGGTTGTGGTTGTGAATCCTTCCATTCATTCTCCTATGAGAGAGGTGATGTAGAGGTTGCAACCACAGGACTTTATAGGTTAACTTCTACTGAAATGAAAGAAACTATGAACTACTCGGAATCAAGAAGAAGCATAAGTAAAATAAGAGGGACCAAAGTCTTTGGGTTGGGCCTGAATCCAAGGGTCTCAGCCTCTTAAATTAACTCAGATGCAACCTAAAATCCAATTTCTCATTATCAAAAAGTGAAGGTCTAATACATCACATAAAATTTGAAAATAACAATGTCAATGCTTGGAGATCAATAGCTACACCTAGCTAAAATAAAAAATTTAATCCTAATGAGCTCTTCCTCTAGTTTATTTATACAAAAGGGTAGCTAAAGTAACTCCCTTGAAAATAGGAATGGTTCCCTCCTTGATCTCGAAAATGGTGGATGTTGTCCTCCCTAATCTTCACTTAGACTAGAAGTCACTCTAATGATAATTAAATTGAACTAGTGAGAGAGGATATGGTTATCCCAAGTTGATTTTAGGAAGTTAAGGAGGTGGGAAAACCCCCTAGATTCTCTCCTAGTTGTCTCCATTGAGCCCCTACATAATAATAGCCTCAAAACTGCCTCATTTTCCTGCAATTAAACCACATTAGGCCACATATTATGACAAACACCTTGCATAATATAACGAAAAATGTTAATGAATGCAAGAGAAGGGTAGTTTTAAGGTTGGAGGATGGCATATTAATATTTCAAATGTACCTATTGATGGGAATTAATTACTCTTCTTACAGAACACTAGAATGGCCATCTTAGAGAATATGTCGACGGCCACAAAAATGCAGTTGTTCTCATGCTTAGTAGAAAGAAAGCTTGACATGTAATCTATAGAGATAGATTTCCAAGGTCGACTAGGAATAGGAAAAGGAGTATATAGGCCTTTCTTCTTGATGTTTGGTTTGGAAATGGCGCGAGCAGTGCATGATCTGATGTACTTCCCAACATCCTGCTGAAGATTCAACCAACAAAAATATTGATGCAACATTGCCACTATTTTCTCTACTTCGAAGTGTCTAGCGACTCGACTATAGTGTGTTCCCCAAATCATCTTAGTACACTCTCTTGAAGGAACACAAAGGTGCCCCAAGTGGCATATTTGCGCACCCTAGACATAAAAATCATGAACTTTCATTCCTTCCAGGAGCATCTGCTATGTGTTTCTGAATTCTGGATCACTCTTGTAAATATGCGGCCACCACAAAGTCTCATGTCCACAAGAGTCGAGCACAGTGGTCAACGTTATGATAAACAGTCGACTAAGGTAGTTTGCAATATTATTAGTGTTTCCCTTCTTGTACTTGATGTTCAAATGGAACTTTTGCAGGTATGTGGACCATTTCTTATGACGATCATTCTACAACTTTCCTTGTGTTTGTATGAACTGCAAGGGTCAGTGGTCTGTGTGGATGACTATTTCCTTTCCCAAAATGTAATGCTTCCATTGTTGGTGAGCCTGCATAATGGAATACATATATTGTTCATAGGTGGGATACTTTCATAATGTGTCTGAAAGTGCCTCAGTGTGATATGCCACTGGATGCCCCAGTTGAGTAAGAATTGAACCAATAGCATAGTCAGAGGCCTATGTCTCAATCTCAAATGGTTACTGCAAGTCTAGAAATGTGTGAACTATTGAAGAACAGAGGCAATGCTTCAACTTAGAAAATTCCTTCTATTGGGATTCAGACCAAAATAACTTTTCTTTCACTCCAACCTCGATGACTTGACTTAAAGGCCAAGTGATATGAGAGAACCCCAACATGAACTTATGGTAGAAATTGGCAAGACCCAAAAAGTTGTGAAGCTCAATTAGAGTGGTTGGGGCTATCCAATCCCTAATAACTTGTATCTTGGCTGGGTCAACATGCACACCACTCTCATCAATTATGTACTCCAGATATTGAACCTGGGGCATACCAAAACTGCATTTCTCCAAATTGGCACACAATTTGTGTTGTCACAAGGTTTGGAGGACTTGTTGAATATGGTGGAGGTGCTCTTCCGAACTTTGGCTAAATAGTCAGATGTCATCCAAATACACTATCACGAATGAGTTAACGAAGGGCCACCAGATGTCTTCCTTCATACTCATGAAGGTTATGGGGGCATTTGTTAACCGAAAAGGCATGACCATCCATTTGAAAAGACCCTCCTTGGGTTTGAAGGCAGTCTTCCACACATCAGAGGGTTTGATTGGTACCTGGTGATAAACAGAATTCAAATCAACCTTGCTGAAATATTTGGTCCCCTTGAGCTAGTCCAGAAGGTCATCAATCCATGGGATTGGATACCTATTCCTGACAATGATCTTATTCAATGCTCGATAGTCAATACAGAGTCTCCAGGTCCTGTCCTTCTTTTGTACCAACACAATCGAGCTCTTACAAGGTAATGAAATTGGCTTGATGTGCCCTTTCTACAATAGCTCCTAAATTTACCTTTTTATTTAATCGTTCTTCAGAATAGAGCGTTGATATATCGGTTCGCTGGGTAGTGGTGTGCCCAGGGTCAAATCGAAGGAGTGCTTGACCTGAAAATTTAGGAGTACCCCTATGGGTGAGGTGGAGATGTCCATGTACTCCTCCACAACCTTGTCCATCTACCGCTACCATGTGGAGGAGCCCTGTCTATAGGTCCTGGATGTGGCCACAATATTCTTCTTGCTCTGAGGGTGAATCATACGGAAGATAAATTTCCTGGTCTAGGAAATGATCTTACTGCATTGCTTCGCAATGATTAAAGCGATGGTAGTAGGCGATGCTACCTCTGGTATCCTATATAAATTATTGTCCAAAGAAATAATAACAGTGTGAGGCCTAGCCTCATACACAACATGATGATTCCACAAGTATGGTTGGCCTAATAATACATCATAAACTTCAAGAGGAGAAACATCACACAGTACCTCATCTGTGAAGGGCTTGATGTTGTAGGGAAGGTGACATTTCTAGCTAACGTTGAGATCTCGTCCTTGGTGAAGTCACTAAATGGTGTATGGTTGCGGGTGTGGTGTTGTCAGTAGGCCCAACCACTTCATGACCTCTCCTAAAATGAGGTTCTTTTGGCTTCTTTTGTTGAAAGTGAACTGCAATGGAGAACCCTTCACCCACATTTGTGAGTGGAACAGGTGATCTCCCTCATCAGGATCTTCGAGCTCAATCCTATGGATCTTGGTGGTGGAAATGGTGGAACTAGGATCCACATCAATAATATTCTTCCCTTTCTCATCCCCCTTATCAGGTTTTGACTTAGAGTTTGAATAGGAATCTGATTCAGAAGATTTCATCTCGTCCACGAGTGGCTACTTGGCTCGACACTCACTTGTGTTGTGAGTGGAGCTCTTATGGAACTCACACCATTTCCCTGTGTCCTTCTTTTTATTTGTGGTGTTTTTCTTTGATTTCAGCTTCAGCAGGTTTTCTTTGGTTGCCCCACCTTGGCTTTGTCCTTTGTTCTACAATTTGGGGGCGTCTCTCCCTTGCTTTTGATTTAGAGATCGAAAGTCTCACTTCGTTTCTATAAATTCCTTCTCAATATTGACAACGTATCAATAGGAGGCACCAAGTGAGGAGATGTCTGGGAGATCCATATCATCTTGGATGTACTTGTGTAGACAACCGAAGTACTTGAGTAACAAATTCCGCACAGAATCCTTGATAACCAACTTCGTGCGAAGGGTATGAAAAATATTTGTGAACTTTGGCACATCTTGGTCCCTTCCATGTTGCAAAGTGGTCCACTTTATGTGTTTATTTTCATATCTCCCAACAAGATAATTTTTTACTTGATGGTGTCTTGGAAAGGATTCCAAGAGGCTATGGCTGAAAACAGTGAGGATTCCCTCTTGTCCTTCTATTCATAATAGGTTTCCCACTAGTCCTTGACATGGGGGTTAGCTTTAACAAGTGAAAAAGTAATATTTTCTCGATTGGAAAATTCATGAACTGAAAAATATCCTTCCAACAAATTTAACCATCTATCTATGACATTTGCATCTATTTGGCCTTAAAATATGGGAATTTCAAAATTGACTTGTACCTTAAAGGGAGTTGTGCCTCCAGAGTGGTTGTTGGATGAAGATGCGTCACATGTGGGTAGTCATTAAAGGATTTGGGTGAAGAGTTATCCATCATCGCGTTCCTCTATCGCTCGAGGGATTCCTTGAGAAATATTTTAAAAGGATCTCCTACTCCCTCATCTTTCCTTTCTTCTGCCATGGGAGGCCCTCAAAGTTTGTGAGGCTCATCTTGCAAAGGTTCAACCAGTACAAACCATAACTCTTTATACCCTTACCTCGTTGGGGACATGCAAAGAAAAAAAGAGAAATAGCAGACTGGTTCAATACCACTAATCTGAACTTATATAGGAATTTAACAGAATATAGTTACAAACATAAACACTGAGATGTAGCAGAATAAAACTTGATTTCATTCATATCAAAGAACTGAAATATGCATACATACAGAATGGAAATAAACTAGCTCGGGCGATGGTAGCTTATCTTTGAGAAGCGATGTGGCGGCTACATGCCTCTGAATTGTGTTACAATGAGGGTCAAGAGCCTTTTTATTATTGAAAAACAAGGGAAAACCCTAAACAACCAAAATCCTAACCCTAGGAGATGGAACACCAATATTTTGTGGGCCCCATTGGGGTTAGTCATGCAGCCAACTTCCTGGGGTCATAACTTGGTCATATGTTCTTTGTTTGGTTCGTACGATACCTCATTGGAAAGATCTCTTTGAGTATTATAGGATTTTATACATGCCCTTTCTTATAGCCACAAGATTGTTGCAGACCTAAAAAAATGTCATTTAAGGGATCAAAACATCTCTGGAAGTTTAGGACCCAAAAAACTACAAAAAAAATAAATGCTACTATAATCAAGGAAACAGATGAAACTGACTGGAGGTCTAGGTGGAATAGGGGGGTGGCCACCAATATCCACCTATATCACCACTTAATTTTATAAATTAACTACTAGCTTCAATTCATTCTCTAGTGCACTCCACTTCATTTTTTATTTTCCTTTTACTATTAATTAATATTATATCAATACTAGTTCTTTAAAGAAGTGGTGAAACAATTAGCAAAAGAAAAAAAAAATCAAACACTTAGCAAATGTAAATGATGGATTAGATTGGCGAAGTTATGGATTATATTGGTGAAGTGGTTCTAAAGAAGTGGATTACATTTATGAAGTAGGAAAAAATACAAAAACACAAAGTAATGTAACAAAACAATGTAATTTAAACTTTGGTTAAACCCAAACTTGCATGAATGCCACATTGGCGTGCATGGAGCTTCTAATAAGACCTAAAACCTTATCATACCAATAGGAATCAACATAATATATTTTAAGTATATTATATAAATGAAAGATATTTCTTTCCTATGTTAGATAGTTGTTGGTGAAAAATTGTTACTGAGACTTGAGGTTCTGACCTAAGGGTGCCAACAAAGATTTTTGTCGTAGTCTAGCTTAATTTCAACATATTCGATTTTCTGTAAGGGAAGAAAGTATCACTGAAGGCACCACTGATAGTTATGTGTGATGATTTGGGTTTATATGGTGATATAATACATTATACCAATTAAAATACACATTGTGACCATTTTAACCATTTCAGGTAGATAAGATAAAACCCTATGCGAGAAATAATAAATCACATTGCACAGGAATGTAACACATCAACTTAAAAAATTTTAAATAGGAACATAAACAAAGACATATCCACACATAAAACACAATGAAGTTCCCTACCATAATATCCTCTTATTATTATCAAATCTTATCATTGTTACATCTACAGGTTTCGATTATCATAGCTAGATGTTGGGCATGGAGTCCCCCTAAGGCATGTTTTGGGGCTCAAAGCCCAAGTTTTGACCGAATATTGTTGTAAAGATATGCGAATTTCGAGCATGTGGCACGAAAGTATGATAGAGTCACAGGGTTGTTCGCCCTAGTTTTGTAATGTAATGTTAGTTGGATAGACCTACCCATGGTCCGCAGACCATGGGATTGTATAAATAGAGTGAGGCTCTAAGTAGAAAACAAAGGAGAAGTAGAAAGAAGTCTAAGTGACTAAGTCAAAGTATAAAGTGTGTCTTTGGGTCATAGAGTAGGAGAGGGCTCTGCAGCTAAGTGCACAGGGAGAGTCAAGTCTATAACCAAGGAAGGAATTAATAAAGAGAGGTTTTAACATAATTCTGTGTATATGTTCTTAGGTTAATGCATGTTTGATATAATTTGCAAATATACTGTTTATTTACTGTGCGCACTTGCATGAATGGTTTATGTTGTTAAGTGTAACTTAAAGCATGCAAGTAGGCTAAAATAATCAACTAACATTGGAATACCAGTAAGGTCTTGGGTAATAACGTAGAAGCATGACGTCCAGCCCTTGAGTAGGGTTGCACACAGGCAGTATATCAGGATGCAAGGTACGAGAAAGTGCATGAAGCCACCTACGCATAAGGTCAAACCGCGAATCACTTGAACTCATTAAACATCTCCAGGGTGCAGAAACCTGGTTCTAGCACCCTCCCATACTACTTGGGGTGAGACCTCAATCCACACTCCACGAACTATTGCCAAAAGGGCTAGTAGTACTGGGATTTGTTTGGCTAAAATAACTCTGAACCTAGGTCAAGCCCCAATAAGCCAACAAATGGTTCTATTGCCGAGACTGGGATCTGCATAGAGATGTCTAATGTTGTATCACCGAAATCCGACAAAGAAAGGAATTGAAGAGTGATTGGATAGAAATATTCACGAGTTCTCGACACAGGAAAATCGGAATCCGCAATTATCAAAGGAAGAGTGGTTAGGTTTCTACTTATCTACAGAAATCCATGAAATTTTCTTAACATCCTTCCCCTCTGAGTTGTACGAGTGGATCGCGAAGCTAGGAGACAGTCAAGGAAGGTGTAGGCCCGACAAACCTATTGTATGGACTCCAGAGTTGGTGCGCAGACTGGAAGCATCGAAGGATAAGATCATGCGTGTTGTGGATCACTGGCTCAAATTATAGGAGGATTTATCACTGAGTTCCTGGTAGATACTTCATTCAGCTATGGCGAGGCGGAATGAGGCTTCCTCAAAGGATTGTGACGTAATTATGTTAAATATTTGAACACTTGGATTAAAATGCTACTGTGTGAAAAGAGGGTTATGTTAGTAAATTAATGTTTGGGGCTATGCAAAGTGGGAGGCTCTACAAAAATGAAGGTAGCACAGAACTAGAAACTAGCCCCTTGATTTCACTTCTGCAAGAAAGCAAGGAAGGGGTCATGAAGGTTTCACCAAGAAGTGCAATCAGTTTGATAAAGCAGCAAATTCTGCACATACCACCCCCACCTACAACACCACCATTTTCACCATCTTCACCCCTGTCTTTGCCCACACCACCTCCGCCACCACCACAATTCAATATGGCAAGCGTGATAAAGTTGTTGGTGTTCAAAGGAGTAAGGAATGAAGATCCGGACCAGTTTTGGTTCATGGTAAGGGTTGTATGGGAAGCGCAGGGAGTCATGGATGACAATATAAAGAAAGAAACATTGGTTAGCACTCTGAAGGATCATGCACTGACTTGGTACATTAAGAATTCCAATGACAATCCGAATGTAGGGATTGTGGATATCCAAGTTGCGCTAAACAAGGAATTTAGTAGGGCAAAATCAGAGACACAGTCGATCATTGGATTTAAGGAAATCGCAATGCTTCCAGGCGAGACCCCCTGGGAATTGGCTCAAAGACTGAAGTGTAAAATTTTTGAAGCCAATATGACCTTGACAGATGGGCAACACCGCACATGGTTTGTAGCATTGCTAACGCCGCATCTAAGGAACGCATTGTCACGGTAGAAGCTAACCACTCAGGTCGAGGCCTTGGAGATCGCGATTAGACTACACAAGACCTCGATACAATATCCTAACCTAGGAGTTCAATAGATCCATATGTAGTTGAAAAACTTGTGCCTCGAGATGTAGAGTTTGAAACAAGACAAGACAGCTCACCCAAAAGCGCGTGAGCAGGTATGGTACGTAAAGTGCAAAGGCTAAGGACATGACAAGGACCATTGTCCAGTCTTCATGAATTACCTGGTGGGAGGAGGACCAATTTCATTGAGATCAGAGGCACAAACAGGACCGAGCATAGTGCCTTCATTATGGTGTGCGATTTTTCAAATAGGATGGAAGCATGCTACCAATAACTACCATTTATTACAGAGGTATACGTAGAATTCCCAGTAGTTGTTCTGTAATTTCTGCAGGTCGGTAGGCCACGATGAGCATACCTTTAGAAGTTATGAACTGATGATGGATTAGAATCCTACCTATAGAGTTCAGACCAAAACACAGGCCCTCAATAAAAATGTAGGGATGGCGCGCACTGGATTTTAGGGGCGCGGACGAGGTCAAGGTGGAATGGGACTAGGAAGAAGTCGTGGACAACTGATATGTTACAATTCTGGAGGACCAAGGCATTATGCATGTGATTGTACTGATCTAGACTTAAACAGGAATGCAACAAATTATAAAGATAACCATATACACAAAGATGCAGTGGAAATAGTACTTCATTTCATTAATGGAAAATACTAAAATATGCTTACAACCAGAAATGGAAATAAACTAGCTAGGGCGATGGCAGCTTATCTCTGAGAAGAGATGTGTGGCT
>APFE030870253.1:9454-48186 GCA_000404065.3 Pinus taeda | reverse complement strand
AGATGAAACGCCAAATTGTGGGCCCCGTTTTGGGTAAATTGGTACATCAATTTCCCGGGGTCGTAACTTTGGCATACGATCTTCGTTTGATGTGTATGATAGCTCATTAGAAAGACCTATCCGAGAACTACCACGTTGTGAAGGGAAACATCGGTCCATGGACCCATGTTGCCCCCAGATTTCCAAAAAGACGTCGTTTAGGGCCTCAAAACGGATCTGGAAGTTCAGGACCTGAAAAACTGCTAAAAATAGTAAACTGTGCTACAATTTAGGAAATTGAAAAGACTGAAAGAGACAGTTGTGGGGGTCCAAATGGGATAGGTGCGTGGCCACCAACATCCACCTGGATCATGTACAAATCCAATGAGATCATCATGCTTATATTGTACCCATTTTGATCATGAGACAGAAGACTCTCCCACGCTGATAGCGAGGTTGTGCGATAAAGGAGCACTCCATCCTCCCCCGACTTACAACCTGCAAATGATGAGGTATGAGGCATGCGAGGAAGACCCAAATGTAAATATCGTGCTCCGAAGTGATATTACGATGGAGGATAACAAGGGCAAGCAGCTCGAAGAAAGTACCTGGGTTCACAAGGCTCCAACGAAGGAACCTTAATTTGATCTGGATCGCACTGAAAAGACATTCATGGAAGCTAAGAAGAGCTTCGTGGATGCCTCTACTTCAGGAAGTAAAGATAGACTGGAACCAGAAATGGACCGATCGATGCTCACTACATTCCTAGAGACATATATGAAGCTGTTATACGACAGAAAGGCTGTGAAGGTTCTACAAGAACTCATAACTAGATGTGTTGGGACTGCGCCAGGAGAACCACGCGTAATTAGGAAGCTCGGAAAGCACACAATACGAATAGGAAGGTAGATGAGATTGACCGCGCAAATTGGGGAATATGAAATGGATCAAGTGATTTTGGATCTAGGATCAGACATGAACGTCCTCCCAAAGCAGACATGGGAGTGCATGGGCAGGCCTGCACTACAATGGTCTCCTATTCAATTGCGAATGGCGAACCAGCAAAAGATCCTACCTATGGGAAGATTGCAGGGAATAACGGTAGATATTGAAGGTGCGAGTGCACTTGTAGATTTCCAAGTGATAGAGATTGTTGATGATAGCAATCCCTATCTTGTGCTACTAGGAATAGATTGGGCCACTAACATGAATGGAGTGATAAATATAAAGAAGCGAAAGATGATTTTCGAGAAAAAGAGTCACTACGCATAGTGGTACCTTCAGACCCTATGGAAGGATTGCACTACATAGAGCCAGTGCATGACTATGATAGCGACGACGATCTAGACAATATCTACAAGATAATCATATGGGAGTAGGACTAGGTAAATCCAACAGCGGATGGAAATATTTCATGGGAGCACGAAAGCTCCTGCACCTCAGATTTAGACGAGGAAATAGAATGATCGTAGAACCAGTTACACGAGGTAACCACACTCAATTGTAACATGATGACAAGGTCGTTGCCCTGCGTGGCAACATAGGTAAGAGATCTACCTATGTATGATGGGTTGAGTGAGGTGGATGACTTCCTGAACAAATTTTAAAGAGAAGTATCGGAATAGAAACGTTTCGATGCTCTAAAATAGGTACTTCGCGCTACACCCACAAGGTGGTTGGGTACATACCAGAAGAATTTTGAGGACTAGCATGAATGCAGAAGGATGATGTGCATGCGTTTTGGGATGCCTCAGATGCAACTAACAAACAAGTATGATGGATGGGATGATCCACGTGCACAACTCGTGAAATGGACCAAGGTTTATGAGGAAGAGCCACAACCTGAGTGGGTGCACCTGTTCTATCATACCCTAGATATCATACCCATGAATTGGTATACTAAGATGGAGCTCCGCCATGGCACGAGTGAATGGGATATCTTGCGCAAAGGATTCTTATTAACCTTCATGTTTGAGGATCGTTGGTGGGATACTGTTGATGACGCACTACAAGTAGTAAAATTAGCTATCTTCAGAATAACCTAGGAGCCAATGGAAGTGCTTCAGCCATAATGGGCGACCCAGCTGAGCTACACATTGAGGTGTTACAATGTAAACATTGTGGAGGATGATGAAGATCCACAAAAAATTAACATTCTAGAAACAGAAGGTTATCACGAGGTTCAAGGACCATTGATTGAAGATCCTGACATCATCACACTAGTAAAAATGAAGTAGGTAAATATTGGCACAGAGATCGAACCAAAGTATGCAACACTCAGTGACTATTGGGATGATGCCATGGTGGATAAGGTCACTGAGTTACTCCGCGAGTACCAAGACTTATTCCCAACCAAGATTACGGACTTAAAGGGGATCATTGGCGATTTGGGGATGATGAAGATCACCCTAAACACTGATGCCAAGCTGGTTAAGCAGAGGCCTTACTACTTGAATCCAAAGTACAAGGAAAAGGTCCTTGTAGAACTAGACAAAATGCTCACAGCCGGGATTATTGAGCCGGTGGAAGAATTCGACTAGGTAATCCCTATGGTAGTGCAGGAGAAAAAGCATAAGGGCGAGATAAAAATATGCATGGACCTCTAGAAGTTGAATGATGCCTGTGTACACAACCCATTCCCAACCCCATTCACACATGAAATATTAGAAATGTCGACGGGTAAGAAGCATATTATTTCACAAATGGGTTCTCAAGATACCACCAAATCAAAATCGCGCAGGAAGACATGAGCAAGACCACCTTCACCATTCAATGGGGCTACTTTCAATACACCGTCATGCCATTTGGGTAAAAAAATGCGCCAACCATATTTTCACACATAGTTGTTGCTGCCTTCAAAGAATATATCCACAAATTCCTGGAGGTCTATCTGAATGATTGGACTATTTTTGTTTTGGTTAAGCACCACGTAGCAAGCTTACGCTTGATGTTGGATACTTGTCGAAAACACCAGATTACGTTGAACCTTAAGAAGTGTACATTCCTCGTTCCCTTTGGGGACCTACTAGGACATGTGGTCTGCAAATAGGGACTAATGGTAGACCCACGAATATTGCAGTAATTCTGAATTTGGAAGCAACGCGAAGTGTTAAACAGTTGCGCACTATGTTGGGACACACAGGGTACTATAAGAAGTTCATCAAAAGCTATGCCCAGATCACCACACCGATGGAGAAACTATTGAGAAAGGATGTCACATTCTACTGGAATGATGATTGCATGAAGATCTTGGATGTCCTAAAGGGAAAATTGGCCGTCGCACCAATCTTGGTCTTCCCAAAATGGGGTGGAGAGTTTCATGTCCATGTTGATGCGTCATGTATTGTGTTGGGAGCAGTGCTCAAGCAAGAGGGCAGAGAGGGCTTGGATCACCATATCGCATTTGCAAGTCATAGATTTTCCAAAGCCTAAAATAAATATTCCACAACTGAGCACGAGTGATTGGCTATGGTGTACCGCTCCAAAAATACTGGCACTATTTGCTAGGAGGACATTTCAAGATGTATACAGACCATTCTATGCTAAAGTACTTGGTCAATAAGCCTATGTTGGGGGAAGCATATGTAGGTGGCTCTTATTGTTCCAAGAATATGACTTTGAGGTCGTGGTAAAAATTGGATGCCTAAACACAGGACCGGATCACTTGTCACGTACTTAGATGGGAAAGGAACCTACTAGTTTGGAGGAAGGATTACCTGACGCAAAGCTCTTTGCTATGCACATCATGGATGGACACTTTGAAGATATAATCCACTTTCTGACAATAAGGATGGGGCCGAAGGAATACTCTATCCAACAAAAGAAGGAATTGGTGGTGCACGTGGCAGATTTTTCTGTCATCGCAGGGCACCTATACAAAATGGGAAATGATGAGATATTGCGAAGGCACATACCTGAATTTGAACAAAGTCAGATCCTCGCAGAAGCACATGGGGGCACTACAGGAGGACACTATGTAGGACGAGAAACCACACAAAAGATTCTCCGCATAGGGTTGTGATGGTCAACCCTTCATCAGGATTCAAAAGCACACTGTAAGGACTGCAATATATGTCAAAGGACCGGTAAACCATCGCAAAGGGATGAGATGCCTTTGAATATGCAAATTGCAACCCTTCGAAAAGTGGGCAATCAACTTTGTGAGACCTATCAAACCCCTGGGAAAAATGGGCACGTGATACATCATCACCGCGACGGAGTAACTAACGTGTAGGGAGGAAGCATAGCCGGTCAAATACTGCACAACCGCTATGGCTGCAAAGTTTTTGTTTGAACACGTGTTGACCTGATTTAGCTATTCAAAAATCTTAGTGAGTGATCACAGTACACATTTCCTGAATGAAACCATTAATGCACTCACAGAAGAGTTCCAGGTGTATCATCAGAAAAGCACACTGTATCACCCAGAAGTCAATGGGATAATAGAAGCCTTCAACAAAATACTCGATACTGCGCTAACCAATGTGTGCAATGCACAACGAAGCAATTGGGACCTATGCATACCTACAGTACTATGGGCTTATAGGACAATGTGCAAGAAATTGATGGGACAAACACCTTTCCAGTTAGTTTATGGCGTGGAAGCTGTCATGCCGATGGAGTATATTGTACCTAGTCTATGCATCGTAGTGCTCACAGGTATGACAGACGGTGAAGCTTCGGAAGAAAGGCTCACGCAATTGGAAGAAATTGAGGAGGAACGATTCTTGGCTGGTTTTTATTAATAGGTACAAAAGCAGCATGAAAATGCCTGGCACGATTGCCATATTAAGTTGCTCACCTTCAAGGTAAATGACTTAGTGCTCCTGTATGACAGTAAGTTTGAAAAACTCTCGGTAAAACTCAGAATGAATTGGATGGGACCATACATCATTAAGGAGGTCACAAACGGAGGCACGGTCCAGCTAGTCAAACTAAATGGAGAACCTTTCCCAGGAAAAGTGAATGGAAACCACTTGAAGCCCTACATGGATGGGCTAACTATGTGACTAGTTGGCAGAAGCATAGTTTTTGCACTCCAAGGATTCGGACAAAGGCATGAAACTATAAACATATGCAGCAAATACCGACATAGAGGTAGAGAAGCAGTTCAGACACAAAGGTCTCGGAACAATGTATGCAGCAAATCTAGCAAGCAACAACTTAGTGCACTGTTGACCTCCATACAATTTGAGAACAGTTGGAGGGACTCTGTGCAAAGATCATCATGCCGATAAAGTGACCCAAGGGTGAGTCACGATGTTTTTGTTGGGTGCCTGTTGGGCATGGAATCCTCCCAAGGCATGTTTTGGGGCTCAAAGCCCAAGTTTTGATCGAATCTTGTTGTAAAGCTCCACGAATTGTGAGTGCGAGGCACGAAAGTATGATAGAGTCATAGGGTTGTCCACCCTAGTTTTGTAATGTAATTTTGGCTGGATAGACCTACCCATGGTCCGTGGACCATGGGATTGTATAAATAGAGCAAGGCTCTAAGTAGAAAAAAAAGGAGAAGTAGAAAGAAGTCTAAGTGACTAAGTCGAAGTGTAAAGTGTGTCTTTGGGTCGTAGAGTAGGAGAGGGCTCTGTAGCTAAGTCCGCAGAGGCCTAGTAGTCCGCAGCTGACTGCGCGGACCCCTTCAGCTGAGTGCGCAAGGTGAGTCAAGTCTGTAACCAAGGAAGGAATTAATAAAGAGAGGTTTTATCATAATTTTGTGTATCTATTCTTGGGTTAATTCATGTTTGATATAATTTGCAAATATATTGTTTATTTACTGTGTGCACCTGTATGAATGGTTTATGTTGTTAAGTATAACTTAAAGCACGCAAGTAGGGTAAAATAATCAACTAACATTGGAATACCAATAAGGGCTTGGTAGTAATAACGCAGAAGCACGATGTTCAGCCCCTAAGTAGGGCCATGTGAAGGCAATATATCAAGTTGCGAGGTACGGGAAAGTGCGCGAAGCCACCTATGTGCAGGGTCAAACTGTAGAACACGTGAACTCATCAGACATCTCCAGGGTGTGGAAACCTAGTTCTAGCACCCTCCCATACTACTTCAGATGAGACCTCAGTCCGTGCTCCGCAAACTATTGCTGAAAGGGCCAGTAGTACCAGGATTTGTTTAGCTAAAATAACTCTGAACCTAGGTCAAGCCCTAATAAGCCAACACTACATCTATCAAGAGTCACTCCCAAAATCCTATTTACAAACACATATTAATTACAACAGTAGAATATGAGACATAAGTTCGGCAGCATGTCGACACTTCTATGTTTCGCCTCTAGCTGCACAACTCACCTTATTAGATGTCTATATATAGCTTTGTCCCATTGATCTTGTCTAGTTTAACTTGTGCTCACTTAATGGAGTCAACTCTAACGACAATGATGGGATCCACCCTTGCTTGGTTCACATTCACTTGACTCTTTCAACTGTAACGACTCAATTCTTCTATTCATGGTGTGTGAAACTGCCAATATATAGGGGGTCTCCCTGATATGAAGTCTGAATTAGACCTCACACTATTTGGAGTAGGAGCCCCATCAGGGAAATAGGCCCAGCTTCCATATTGTTAGTTATTTTCCTTGGCTGCAATAAACAACACAAGAGAAAATGCATATACTTTTGAGATGAACAAGTAATTTAGCATTGTGATGTATTTAATTGAAAATTGTATGAGGGTTCTTTCACGGAAGGGAAGAGAAAGTGCTTTTTTAAGAGAAAAGTAATAGTATTATCCTAATAAGGACACGCATATATCTAAAATAATTGCTAGTTATATTGCAAAATAGTTCACAAAAAAATAACTATCCTATAAGCAAGAGACGCACAATTCAAAGATGCATACTAAATCCAACGAAATAATTCATTTTCATTACTATGTAGAAACATAAAAATGCACTGCAAAAGTGAAAGAATAGCCTTACAATCATTCACAACATATGCATGAAAGTGTGTTAGCTCCAAGAACTTCAAATCATGAAGTGAAAGTCCCAAAATACACCATTACAATGTCATAACACTTGCTCCATTATTGGAAAGTTAAGCCACCACTTGCTCCGCAAAATAATAATCTTCTCTCTTATTCCTAGCTTGAGAAGCCAAGGTGAAAATTCCTTTGTTTGATCTATGAGGGTGCATTTATAATAAATGAGGTGATTCTCCACCTCCCTTGTGACTCTTGACTTTCCCTCATGATTCTTGAGCTCCCATGAGACTTTTCAAATTCATATGTGACCTTTGAGATTCTATAAGACTTTAAAAATTTCTAGTGACTTTTCACGTTCCATATGGGACCCTTGGGCTACCATACATTTTACATTTTCTCATTTTTTTGAGAATACAATATTGCATTTCACAAATGGAAAAATACATTGAAAACATATAACTTTAGTGGTGACACTTTGAGAAGCCATGACTTGGAAATGGTGACATAAGACTTCGTTGTAGTGTATCAATGTCAAGCTCTTCTCTTTGTTGTTGTTTTCACATCTTCATGATAATTCTTGCTTGTAATTCATCTTCATCCTCTAAAGGGTTGGTTATGACATAGAGTCTTCCATGTCATCTCAGTTTTCATTCATCTGTCATGCTCCAATATCTCTTTGTCTCTTTGTTCTCTTTGTGTGATAGTCTCTTTAAGCTTTGTATCCATAAGTGTCTTCTACCAAAATATCCTTGAGGTCCTCCTTGAGCATCATCCTACCATGTTTAGATGATAACACCTACAAATAAAATTCACTCATGAAAATACAATATCATTCCAAAAATTGTCTAGTCCACTTTGTTTCTCATGCAACATGCTGACTGTGATGGGACAGTTTGCAAAGGTTTAGGAGAGAGGCCTTCTTGAGCATAGTGTGCAGTGACAAGACGTAAGGAGTGAGGTATTATGCATTGAGATTGTGTGATGTGTAGTTGGAAAGGATAAGCAAGACATGGGTTGGACATTGGGAAAGTCTAGGAGGTAAGGAAGGAAAACCAACTCACTAAGAATGAATAGTGTTCAGTTATTGAAGGAGAGGGTCTAAGGACTGCGTAGTTGAGACCTGAAGGTATTTAGGATGACCCCATTTTTCACTGGAAGTGTGTAGTGAATGCAAGGTTGGCTAAGGGATTGGGCAGTAGGAAATAACAAGAGGAAAGGAGCCATGACTAGGCACTATTACGTCATAGTGTGAAGTGTTTGAGGGAGAAGCTCAAGGGACTATGTAGTTGAGCACTATAGGGATCCAGAAGAGACTCCATTGCCCACTGTGACTGCAAAATGTTCTAGGAAAGGTAGGCCTGATCAAGATTGTGCATTGGGCAAGTGCAACTGGTAGATCTGAGTGACTGAGAATTAGAATTGCACCGTGTCCAATTGAGAAGGACTATCCTCTAGGACTATGAAGTGCACAATCCCAGGAAGTGAAGGGTTCTTCACTATGGCTTAGGACTTCATAGTGCACAATTCCAGGAGGTAGAAAGGTTGGTCCAATATCAAGCAAGTTGCAAGGATAGTGAGAACTCCTAAAATGACTAAGTGTGGGATCAATGTGACAAGAAGGTAAGAATGAGAGCACAACAAGACTTGAACATGATCAAACACTCATAAATTATCAACCACATGAAAATAATATGCTCAGTATCCAACATCAACATGAATTTATTGAAATGACAACAAAATGAAACTTACCTCCAAGTGCGACACTTAAGGTATACATGTGTGACACAAGTGTCGAATGTGAAGAGAAAGTGCGTGACACTTTAGGAATCATTCCAATGCATGTCAATATGATAGATAGAACATATTAATGTAGGATAATGCACTAGATTTTCCTCTTAAATATGCGCCAAACTATTTTCACAAAGAACGACACTTTCTTTAACAAAATAAGACACTTGAGATTCCTTTAGAAAGGGACTTGGAAACTTAGAAAACGAGTGTAGAATCACTCTAAAAACTAGAAATGGTAGTTCACATGATCAAAGGAAGGCTAAAAATTTTGAATGTAGGCCAAATTTTGGATGGTGTTGTAGTGGCAATAACAATCCACTAGAAGAACCCCAGCTTCTCTATTCAGGTTTAGCTTTATGCAAACATTCTTGTCTTTCAAGAAGTATTGATTCACCATGTGGATCCCCTTAATTTATCCACTTACCCTGGTTGTAGGTGTAGTCTCTCCTATTCCCATGCTTGAATCGAGCACGCTTACAAGGTTTTCTAATTTCAATTGTTTCAATTTGGGAGAAGGATAGTATGTATTTGTGAGTTTAGAATGATCATAGTTTGTAGTCCATATCTATTGTTTATCCACTTCTAGTAGTACTATTAAATACCCCAGCGAATTCACTTTAGGAAACACAAATATTTCTTTGCTGCCAGTGATCTTGTTCAATACCCTGGTGAAGTTGCTTGCTTCACCTCTCTGCACAAGAAGACTTTCTCTTCTTTCACTGTTGGTTTTATTTTCAATATGCTCATTAGCATTTTAGCAGTGTTTATATCGCCTGGGTGGAAGAGGGATCCCAAATTATTGAGAGAAAAAGAGGTTGTTCCTTTAGAGACTATTATATACCTATGAAATTGATATGCTTTCTTTTAGCTTTCTCCTTTCCCTTCTCTACTTGATTGGATCGGCAGGAAAAACACCATTTAATTACAATATTGATTTAGATAATGAAGATCTTAAAATAGATATCGACATCATGGTTCTACTTAAATATTTACGTTTGAATGGATTGAATTTTCCATTCAATCATCATTGACCTTCCAGATATTAGACCCAAGCAAAGAAGAGGGACCAAAATTTAATCAAGCGTTGTTGAGTGTCACAGAGCCCTTTAAAACTTTTGCCACATTTTTCATAACCAAACAAAACACTTCCACACAAGGTCTTATTTATGTAAACTGACCAAAACAAAGCAAAGAAGAAATGACAAGGCGTGACATGTAAAAAACAAGAACGAAAACAAACAATGAAATAAATATATACATAGGAATAAACGCAACTCAAGGTGCTACTAAAAATAACGTTTGAGATCTTAACCATTATCGGGAAGAGAATCAATCTTCTCATCTAAGTATTGAAGATGATAAGTATGGTGGCTAAGCTTATCATGAATGGTAAAAGTTTGTATCCACAAGGATTGAAATTTGGTGTGTATAAATTCATCTTCATGGTCTTTATCCCATTTAAATACCAAGTCTCCCACACTAAACTCCTTGTTCCCCCTATATTTCTTGTCAAAAGAATGCCTAATATGACTTTGGTGCAAAACAAACTTTTTTTTTGTTTTACACCTTTCTTCCTCTAATTTCATAAGAGTGTATACCCTACTCTGAACAACAAGACATGGTTTACCTTGGGATTCTTAATAAAGTTGTAAGGTTGGGAAGTATAGGTTCGAAGGAAGGATAACTTATTTTCCATACATGAGGAAGTAAGAGGGGGTATTTAGAGAGGGTTTCGATGTAACATGGCCTGCCCACAGATACTTTTCCAATGCATTGTGCCAGTTCCTTTGCTCAGAGTAAACGATTTTCTTGATGATGTGAATTAAATTATTATTAGTAGATTCAATTAAACCATTTCCTTAAGGGTAATAAATAGATGAGTGATTTAAAATAATAGCGTTTTCCAATGAAAAATCATAAAGCTTTAGTGATGAAAAGTAAGTTGCATTATCAAAAACAAGTCAAGTAGCAATGCCAAACTTGGTGATGATATTCTACTTGAGAACGTGAATGACTACCTACTTATTCACTTGCTTTAATGGAACTTCTTCAGCCCACAAAGTAAATTAATCTGTGGTAGTGAAGATATATCATAGTTGCTTTGGTGAATGAGGAAAAATTTCACCAATAACATCCAATCCCCATTGTTGAAAAGGCGCTTCAATGACAATGGACCAGAATGGGATGACTGACTTCTTTTCATGACCATCACATCTTTGACATATAGGAAACTTATGGGTGTATGCATATGCATACTTAAATAGTGTGGGACAATAGTAACCAACCCACATTACTTTTTGAGCTGTAGTGTTTCCCGCATAATGCTCACCAACTGGCTCATCATGAAGGTCTTTCAATACACTTTTTGAATCCTGTCCTTCCAAGCATCTGAGAAGGAAACCATTGTGGTGATTTAGAATAAGTACACATTGAACAAGCTAATATGATAAATATTTGAGGTGAATCACCCTCTTTAGTTCGCTAACAAGTGCGAGGGAAAGGTGCCTTGCTCTAGATACTTTTGTATATTAGTGTACCAAGACATGGTTGAGTTTGTAGGGGTATCTTGCTTAATGTTGTACATTTCAATTTCTTGTTCCCATCCAGAAGAATCCTCTTTCGATGAATTTACTGCTTCTCCTAAAAGTTGACAAATACCATGGCCTTTTATTGTATGAACATGCTTGAATTATAGATCATGTTCTTGAAGGCTTATTATCTACTTTTTCCTCCTACCATCCAACTCTTGTTGCACAAAGAATGATCTAACCATTGGGTGAGGCATAAAGATGATAACATGACTTTTCAAGAGGTAAGGCCTAAAAGGCTTCACCACCTTGTAAACTGCATATGATTGCTTATTGATGGTGGGATAATTCAATTTTGATCCTTGTAGGCTAGCACTCATAAAGAATATTTGCCACTCATTTCCTTGGTTGTCCTTCTAAGTAAGAATAGCTACAATTGATGAATCAAAAGCAAAGGTATACAACAATAAATATTTATTAAATTCCAAACTGTATAACGTTATGGAATTAGCAATGGCTTGCTTGATTCGATCGAAGGAGTATTTCTCGCTCTGGTCCCATTTGTAAATGGAATCCTTCTTGATGATCTCTTGCAAAGGCTTAACAATATGTGAATAAGAAACGATTAATTTCCGAAGAAAAATAATTTTCCCCAAGAAGGATCGCATGGATTTCTTATTCACAGGAAAGGGAATATGAGCAATAGACTTGACCTACTTCGAGTCCACTTTAATCCTTCTCTTAGCTATGATGTTTCCCAAGAGGTTACCCTCATATACTTCAAATATTCTCTTCTTTAGATTTAAAGATATACCATATTTTCAACACCGCTCACATATTTTCCTTAGATGATGAAAGTGATTGGATATTTTCTTTGAAAACATTGTCACATCATCCAAGTAAACGACCACACTTTTTCTAATCAACCCATACAACAATATGCCCATATCTTACAGAAAAGTAGTACCAATTTTTATAAGTACAAATGGCATTCGATGAAAAACGAATGTACCCCATTTAGTCATGAATGCAATTTTTAACCTATTGGGTTCCACTAGCAGAACTTGATTATATCCTAAAAAACCATCCAATAGTGAGAACATCTTTGACCCAAATACCATCTAAACTATTTGCTCTATAGATGGCACTGGATAATTATCCTTATCTGAAGCTCAGTTCAGGTTGTGAAAATCAACACATTAACGTATCTCTCTAGAATTATTTCTAAAAAGAACCAAATTAGAAACCCATGTAGAATGATGAAATTTAAATATGATTCAGGCATTCAATGGCTTTCTTATTTCTTTTTGAATCAGGGATTAAAGCATAGGATGAAATTTTCTCAACTTTTGTTGAAATGGATTTACCCCTTCCGTAATAGGTATCGCATGTTGAATAATTTGTGTATAATAGGTTTTCAAATCATCATATGTCCACGTGAACACATCTTGGTGTTGTTTGAAATATGAATGCTTGTCATTCTTAGGGAGAACAACATGTGTTGAGGTTTAGATACTTCGATCTTCCTTAGTACCCAAGTTAACTTGTTCGTGTGACAATGTGGAATTGTGGATCTTTAGGTTGATTGGTCCCTTAAAGTGGTTCTATAGGTCATAAATATTCTCTAAAAATACCATTCCCTTAGGAAAGGGATTTCCTTTATGTACCTAAGTTTATTCATGCAAATCCCTTTCATGCTCATCTTCATCAATCGTTATGTCTTTAAACACGTCAACATTGGCCAAAAAATCTAGTATAAGTTGGTCATCATTAAAAACACATATATGAGTGATATTGTTAGGTATAGATGGCTTATAAATAATCTCAATAGAAAATCCATCTCTAAGAGGTGATAATCTAGTAGTAGCATTAGCAAATGTGCCATCGACTGCGTAGTGAATACTAGGAACATAATTAATATTGAATGCTTGAAAGAAAGAAATAAGACACCATACCTCTTGTTGAAAGTTTTTCAAATTAAGCAACACACAATGAATAATATTTTTTACCTAACGTGTAACAATATCAGAGTCACCTATTACTTTTAACATTTCCTTTGAGGTCTATGGATTTATTTAATCCTAATATAAGTGCTTTGTATTCTTCAACGTTATTCGTGCACTCAAAATCCAATCGACATGAAATCAAAAACTTTCTCTTTTGAGGGTCAATAAGAATGCAACCAACTCTAGAACCCTCTTGTGTATTTGAACCATCAAAATACAAATTCCAAAAGTTAGTAGCAATAGGGTTAGTTTCTACACTAGTATTATTTACATCTATATTACAAAAGTCTTTTGCACCAGTTGAATTGCAAGGAAGGAGTTCCAACTGTGTATCTAGTGGTATGGGGGATTGTTGTACAACATAACATCCATGATCAATTTCTAAGAAACAATTTCCGAAAGTTACTTGCGTAAAGCTAATCGACTCATTAAGTGCTTCTAGCATCATAACAGTATGGTTCACTCTCAACTTGAATCAAATTATTCTTTTCCTTATAAAGAATCCACAAATGCAACCAAGTAGTAGAAAATTAACCTTGCAACTTGTTAGACATATATCTACTTAAAATAAATCCATAAGCTTTTGGAATGTCCACAAAAACAATATCAATAGATTGTTGAACTCTATGATCTAAAGATAAACGAATTATAACATTATTTAATTCACCAATTGTCTACACTAGAGATCTATCTAACTATATAATTTTTGTGTCAGTCTTTTCCCATTTCGCATTGATTTTCTTTGCAATAGATAAAGGCATAACATTCGCAGACGTACCAGAATCAACAAGGAAATTATGGACATTATAATTGAAAATCTCAAAAGTTAAAAGAAAAGGGGGGCATGTAGATCTATAATTTACATTGGAAACATTAATTATTGATTTGAGAATAGTGGGAGACTTACTGAATGAGGCTTGGGAAGCATAAATTTTACTACCGATGGAGGCTGAGATGTAAGTGCCCATATGATCAACTCATGTTGGCCTACCAACTTTTCCCGATCATAGGTGGAAATGTTAGCGTTAGCTTTCTTCATGTCTTCAAGAACGTTGTAATCAATGTCGTCATGTTTGGAAGGGTGTGTTGAAGTGGAAGGAGGTGTAACTTTTCTCGATACTTCGGGAGTGACAGACTTATTCTCATTATTCTGGGAAGCATTTTTTTAAGCTTGTGCACTTGTGAATTTGTTATGAGTGCCCTAAGAAGGATTAATAGGAGGTAAAACATTTCTCTACAATTTCTTCCTTAGATCTTGTTGAGGCATCAGTCCGTTGCTCCTAAAATTTTACTGCTTAGATGGTTTCTGAGGAGTAGCTTCACTCATCGGGGGCTCACCAACACCTTGTTGATCATTATTCAAAATAAGATCAAATGTGAAAATTGAATCACCGACACTATATTTTCCTCTGTCAAGGCTAGTTCATCAGTTTAAGTCTACTTTGAATTCTCTTCTACTGGAGAAATTTATATGACAATGGAAACCACAACATTCTTGTTATGTTTCCAATGAGGGCATGTTTTCTCAAAATGTGCTTCTTGATGAAAACTAAAATAGTTATCCATGCCCAAATTCTCAATGTTAAATACAAAATTAGAGCTTTGTTCAGATTTTGTCGATGGATTAATGTTTTTCTTAAGGAAAAACTTAAGGGAATTGTTATTATTAGAAGCCTCAGTTGACTTCTTTTTGAGTTCGGATAGAGTCATTGGTTAACAACTTCAAGGACTTAGTTAAGCTTTCCATATCATAAGTATCTTTTTCTTTAGTCTTAGTGAAATAATCTTGAGACTTTTTACCAGTGTGTTTGGAGTCCTTTGTATCTTCCTAATCGACAATGAACCCAATAGACCTTAATTCATTCTCAACAGTTATTTCTTCCACAAATTTAAGAGCCAAACTATCCTTTGCAACGTTTTCCAAAAGCAAAAATGTTAGTGGGAAAGGCAATAGTATAATAATCCTTAGTAATCAAATCATGAGGTTGCACATCAATGGGGAATTTATTCAAAATACGTGTAAATATCTTATTAAAATCCTTAACCATTTCTATATCCCCCATATTAATGTTTTCAATCTCTTTAAGTAACATGGAAGGAGTTTTATTGTCAACAAATTTTTCAAAAATGAATTGTTTAAAATCCCTCCAGTTTGTTAGAAAATGTAACTAGGTTTTGTCTTCGTAATTTCTATTGTACTTATATTATTGTATATTTCATGAAAAGATCAAAAGAAGAACAATAAATATTATTTTTCAAGGATGGGTTTCTTTCTCAAATTATTTGGTCATCTAGGTCAAGCATGATCTTCATGCTTCTAGGGTTTATCAAGTCAAAATAATATTTTTCATAAGTCAAAATATTTTCTTAGAGTCAAGTATCATTCAAACTTTGAAAAGAAAGTGGAAAAATAAATTTATTTGAGTAAAAAATGTAATTTTTGTACCTCCAAGACCAAGTCGGCTCTACCTCTTCAAGTTAGCCATGGAAGAGGTAATTCAACCTCCTAGATGTGTATAAATAGAGACAATTCAACTTCATTTGAATCACCACTCAAGCAATTTCGATCTCCAAGACAAGAACTGTGAAATTCAAGAGAAGAAGAAGTTGGGAACTAAGAGATAGAAAGAAGGAAGAAAATCAAAGTTTATGCCTTAGAATCTGCCCTAAATTTCTCACATGTGTGAAGTTCTGAAGTTGCAGGGCCAAAGTTGCAACTTCACTACGGGTCTAAAATTTTGAAGTTGGGGGCCAAAATTTTGAAGTTGGGAGTTGAAATTCTGAAGTTAAAGTTGGTTTGGAAGGTTTTGGCTTTAGTTGACCTTCTATTATTGGAAGAGCTTGGGTGGAGGGTTGATTTGGTTCTTGTTGGATGTCTTGGTCTCATATTTTGGGTCTTGGATTCCTCATTTTATATGATTCTATAAGAAGAGAATATTTTTTTGTTTTTTCCCCTTAGAGGGATTTTTCCCTAGCTTGGAGCCTACATCTTGTGTTGATTGTCTATTTGTGATCTTAATAGTTTATGGTTTTTAGTAATTTTTTGATGAACATGACATAATAAAGATCAATAAGAAGCCACACATAGCTTCACAAGAAATTATCAAGTAAAGATAAAATCACCCTAACTTTTCCCCTATCAATTTCTCAACATGGTATCAGAGCGAAGGTGAAGAAGAAGTCAGCTTGAGGAAAACTCTTGTTGGCACAATAATAATAATTTCATCAAAGATATCTTGAAGGAAATTATTTACAATAAGGACACAATGAAATAGACTAGGAAGGATATAAGGAAGGACATAAGAAAAGGATACAAGGAAGATGACTTAAAAGGTTCATCTTGAAGGAAGGCTACTACTCCTCCACTAAAGGTTTTTTATCTTGAAGAAGAAAATTGATCTCTCTCTTGGGAAGATTATCATTTTGAAGGTTCTTTGGAAGACATGAAAGCATCAAGAATCCTAGGAACATAATCTACACTCCTTGAAGCAACTTGAAGACATTATTGTTGCAAGGCATCCTAGAGGTCATCACTCTAGGGAATCTTTGAAGTTTCTTGGAATTCTTGGGAACATCAAGGTATTTGAATATCTCTTTATCAAGCTAGACACTCTTATATCAAGTAAGTACTACATTATTCTCTATGGCTCAATCTTCAAATCAGATGACTTCACTTTGTAAGGTAATAAGCTTAATGGGTCAACAAGATTTCAAGCATGGAAGAAAATAATAGATTTAATACTTATATAAATTGAAGTCATGGACCATGTGTAACACCCTCCTCCTGCATCTACCCAAGTAACTAGCCAACTGTAGTAAACATGTGATGAGAAGTTACTATGATATGATTTGACCTCTTAAGTCACATTAAGGAAGTGGAACTGACAGAAACACACCATACAGACCTTCAACATCAGCAATAGGACCCCTAGGAACCATCCCAACCTTTTAGCTAACCAGCCCCTGATTCCCACTGAGTTGTTAGACTACTTGAACTTTGTATGATCCCATGTTATGGGCACACCAGCATCCAAGAGGCTCTGGATGCTCCGACAAGCCTGCGTGCATGTGTCCAGGGACTATTTCTAGTAGACCTGTGCTAGTGTCTGGGGAATTTAAGGCACTTTTCAAGCCTAGAATTCCAGCCACTACCCAAAACTTCTTGTATCTTCTGGAATCCATTAGACACATGATGACGAGACTAATAAACTAAATACTAACTCCAGGACTAGGACTAACCATCCCCAACCAGGACTGACATTCTGTCAAAAACTTGGCATTAATGCAATCTACGGGTCTAAACAACATATCTAAGCATAGGGGCCTCATATTTATCTGAGATTCATTATGAGGAATTGTTTCCTTATCACCTTAGTTGCATTATCATCCATTAGGCCATAGATACATTTTTCATTCATATACAAGTAAAAACATGATGATAGCCATATGTAGCCACTGTCATAATACATATTCATAACCAGCATAATAACAACAGAAATACCAAGGAAACAACAGCCATATAATCCACATATAAAACATTATAATACTCATGAGATAACAATAAGAAATAACCTCTTATTAATGATGAAAAATCCAACCCGGTATGGGACTGTCACGCTCCACCTGACCGTAGAATGGCCTCATGCCATATTCCAAGCATGAATGTGGGATCTCATAATACACATCGATCCAAAACCATCGAGGGCTTTTAGAGGCCAACCACCTCAACCCATCAAATAATGATTCCACCTTACAGTCATAAATCACAAAGCTATCATCATATTGGTCTCTACCCAAGCCTTCAAGGGCTCTAGAGTGTTTGTTTTGACCAAGGATTCTAGGACTAGTAACTCAACCCACAACTGCCACAGGGTTTCTAGAGCATTTGTCCAACCAAGGATTCTAAGACTAGTAACTCAACCCACCAAGGGCTTCTAGAGAATTTGTCCAACCAAGGCTTCCAGGACTAGTAACTCAACCCAAGATAATACAAGGCTTCCAGAGCATTTGTCCAACCAAGGCTTCCAGGATTAGTAACTCAACCCAAGATGCTACAGGGCTTAAAGAGAATTTGTCCAATTAGGGATTCTAGAAACTAATAACTCAACCCAAGCTAAGGAAACATGAGAACCAACCAAAAAAAAACAAGGAAATAAACCCACAATCTCCATGGCTATCCAAGAAATGGAAAGGCTAGGAAATCCATTGTCAATCCAGGTAATCCTCCATACCAGTTTTAGATCATGACCAAAAATCCACATGCATATGCCATGCATGCCAAACAAGTCAGTAAAACATACATGCAACTTGGTACCTGCAAGAAAAATGTGTTGTAGTTTCTGATCCTGATGTCCTCTTGTGCTTTCCTCCTCTTCCTTTGCCTTCTTGCTCCAAAATTCCAAGTATGCCACACCCTCCAAGAGTGCTCCAAGAAAACTCTAAGTAGCCAAGAGTATGAGAGAGAGATAATAGAGAGAGAGCTCCAAAATTGCACTGACCAAGCCTGCCAACTGATCCTCAGAAGCCTTTTTATTAATGAGGTCCCTATTTTATTCATTTTCCATTATTACCCTTCAATTTCCTCCTCACATGAGACATGTGACCTTTCATATTCCTTTTCTCCTAATTTCCATTATTTTCAAAAATAAATGTGCCAAAATTCCATTTCTCCTTTCCAAAGCCTTAACCATTGCCTTTGCCAATTTCCTTCACCATAATAATCGAAATGAACACCCATTAGGATGTGTTTCCCAACATTCATCTTGGAATACAAGTCCCATGACCATGGTCTTTTATATTTTTACATGAATTTTTACCAGGGTTGTTGCAAAACCCTCCCCCTTGGGGGAACATCGTCCTTGGTGTTCAATGACACTTATAACCAACAAGACTGTTGAAGCAAAACATACTGCCCATGGAGCTTTATAACACAGCTCATTACAATATTTATAATGACAATTGTTGAAACATGACAAACATACCATTTACTGGAGCTTTATAACAGAGCTCATTATGATATTTACAATAATAACGACATACACATTTTCTTCAACCAACAAATAATCATATCGTCTATGGAGATTTATAAATCTAGCTCGATATAGTATTTATAATAATATACACATATATACATTTGCTCGACCAACAAATAAAAGGATATGATGCATGTATCAATCAACAAGGGAATCCAGAGGCTCACACCTCCACCCTCAATGGTAGTACCAAGATTCACCTCCTTCCTAGGAAGTCCAGAATCCACTGTCAAAGTCAAAGTTGCATCCAATGTCCAGCGCTACAATCACACACCACTTATCCTCTCAGGGAATAGTTATTGGCTCATTGTTCTAGGGCACACTCCCAACATGCGTCTGATTCCATATGGAAATTCTAATGACCAAATCAAATTCATCCCTATTCTTCCCTTCTCTGCTACATAGTCCCTCGAGAAATCTGATCACCCCCTTCTATGCAGTCACACACCTTCCAAGTTCTGCTAGCACCCTATTGGGATAGGGTCCCCAGGGTCAGTTTTGGGGTTAGTTTAACCCAATTTTGTAAAAAAAAATTAAAGAATGTAAAGTCTCTGTGAAATTTGGATGCAGAGCGTGCTACTAGATAGGAGTCAAAGGGGCTTTAGCCCCTTGTTTAAATAAGTAATAGGTCAGTTTTGAGACTCACCCATGGGCTATGGGCTATGCTATTGTATTAGAAGTGTTATATATTTGAGTCATAGTGAATCTAGAAGAGTAAGTTAACAAAGACAAGTCAAGATAGATATTGTTTTAGACAAGTGATAAGGAAGGAAGACTCTACTTCCTATACTTGGGAGAAAGGGGAAGGCTCATGCAGATGAGTGTGCAGGAGGCCTTGGTAAGCCCGCAACTCAGTGTGCGGACACCTGCAGCTGTGCACAAGGTAAAGGATTCTGTAAATTGAACATTGGAACTGAATAAAGACTAATTTTGGAGAAATATCTTGCATTTGAGTATTATGGTTAATTATGTTTATGTTATGTTTTGTCACTCAATAATATGTTTTCTATGAAATAATGTGTAAATGTTGCGTGAATCTATTTTATTTATAATATTTATGCATGAACTAAGTGATTAGTTTTTTTCGCAAAGATAAATGTTGAATCTGCTATGATTTCTAGTGATTAGATAGATCTGCATGAAGGCGGATCTAGGGTTATTAATTAGTGCAAAAAAGTAGGTATATTGCTTCCTTAGGGTCTATAAAGTTTGATTGTAGACCTTTATGAAGGTCTAGAAGCCATTTCCTTAGAATTATAGTAGCGATCCGTAGAAGGATACTGATCTGCATGAAGGCAGATCTAAGCTATAAGAGATTAAGAGCACTTATCAAACTCTCTCGATGCAGAAACCTGGTTCTAGCATCCCCCAATACTGCTTCGGGTGAGACTGCAACCTGCATTATGCAGGTTATTGCCAAAAGGGCCAGCAGCTAGGGTTTTGTTGGTTGGCGTGAATAACTCTAAACTTGGTATAGGCCCCCTTAAGCCAACAAATGGTTATGTTGCCGAGACTAGGATCTATCTAAGAGATGTGTAATAAATGGTTTCCTATGAAGAAAGAGATTGACAAGTAGATTGACTGAAACGTGCACACATTCACAGCTCAAGAAAACAAGAGCCCTAAATTATCCAAGGAATAGTGGTTGCAGAGGATTTTGTACACTGACAAGACCAACTCATTCGTCTATTTCTTCCCTAAGGAACTACATGAGTGGTTGTCTAAGTTGGCTGAGAGTCAAGGGAGATGGAGGCTTGATGGTCTTATAGTGTGGACCCCTAAACTAGTGCAACGTCTAGAGGCATCAGAAAGAAATATCACACAGGTTGTGGATCATTGGATTGATCACACTTTGGGAAGTTTTATGACTTATTTCGCGATAGACAAAAATATCAGCTATAGTGAAGTGGAACGAATGATCTTTAAAGGACCGCGAGTTAATTATTTGAAATCGTTAAAAACTGGGATTAAAATGTTGTTATGTGAAAAGAGGGTTATGTCATTACCTTGATGTTTGGGGCTACATGAAGTGGGAGATTCTTTAGAAGGAATAGAGGATCAAGTCCAGAATATAGTCTGCTCATTGAACCCCCTTCAAGCAACAACGAACGGACGGTACTGACTACACTGCAAGTAAAGTTCAGTTAATTATGCAGGGTATCCCAAGGATACCTCATCCATCCACTCCACCTCCACATCCACCTTCGCCTCATACACCTACACATTCACCCCCTCCACCTCCACTTCCACCATTCAACATGGTGAACGCAATGAAGATGTTAGCTTTTAAAGTGGTAGGGAGCGGAGATCCCAAACAATTTTGATTTGTCGCAAGAGTTGTATGGACAACACCACAGATTATAGATGATAACATCAAGAAAGCATAGCTGGTTACAGCCATACAGGATTGCTCCTTAACATGGTACATCAAGTATTGCACTAATAACCCCAATGCAATGTTGGAAGATACCCAGCTTTGAATAGGGAGTTCAGTAAGCCTAAGTTAGAGACATAGTCAGTAATTGAATTTAAGAAAAGATGAGGGTTGAGCTCCACAAAGAAAATCAGAGCATAAATATCGTGTTGAGAAGTGGTATGGTGACTGGTACAGATAAAGATAAGTAGCTTGAGGATGAGGAATGGGTGCACAAGGCTACTAATAAGGAAGTAGATTTTGATCTTAATCATGCTAAAGAAACATTCATGGAAGCCAAGAAGAACTTCGTTGAGGCCTCTACCTCAGGAAGTCAGGAGAAAACACCAGAGAGTAGTGCAACGCAAGAGGTAGATCCTTCAGTACTAGCTACTTTTCTGAAGACTTGTATGAAGTTACAACGTGATCAAAAAGTAGTAAAAGGGTTGCAAGAGTTAATTGACAAGTCCACAAATAAATAAAATACTCTCATTAAGTAGCGCATGGTGAGGAAAATTGGTAAGCATAAGAAGTGCACGGGGCATGAGATGAGGCTAACTGCACAAATAGGTGAATATGAAATGGACCATGTAATTTTGGATTTAGGGTCTGATGCAAATGTCCTCACTAAGTAGACATGGGAAAGAATGGGAAGACCTATGCTGCAGTGGTCTCCTATTCAGCTGCACATGGAAAATCAGCAAAATATTATCCCTATGGGGTGCTTATATGGTGTAACGGTAGACACTGAGGGTGCGAGCACGCTGGCTGACTTTGAGGTCATTGAAATAGTGGATGATAGTAACCCATACCCTGTGCTACTAGGGATTGACTAGGCTATTGATATGAATATGGAAATCAACTTGAAGAAGCAGAATATGAAATTAGAGAAGAATTCGTTTAGGATTATAGTGCCACTAGATCCTGAAGAAGGATTCAGAACACCAAAGGAACTAGTAGAATGGGCTCAACCCGATTGGAGTACACAACTGCGCCATGCTTTGGAGTGCTACAATGTGACCGCTAAATAATAAGAAGAAGATCCACAGAATATTACCATTCTAGAGACCAAAGGACAATGCAAAGTTGAAGAACTGAAGGTGGTGAAACCAAATATATCTAAATCTTTGAAAACTCGACAAGTAAACATTGGATCTAAAGCAGAACCTAAATTCGCGAAGGTATGAGACTATTGGGGCGAAGATACAGGTTATAAGGTAGCTGAGCTACTATGTGAGTACCAGGATTTATTCCGAAAGAAGTTTTCAAATTTGAAAGGAATCATCAGAGATTTAGGTGTTATGAAGATTCCATTGAAGTCGGATGCAAAGCCTGTCAAGTAGAGGCCCTATCAGTTAAATCTGAAGTATAAAGAGAAGGTGCGCCAAGAACTGGATAAGATGTTGGATGCCAGTATTGTTGAACCAGTAGAAGAATCTGATTGGGTAAGCCCAATGGTGGTCCAAGAGAAGAAACAAAAAGGCGAGATCTGAATATGCTTAGATCTGAGAAAGTTGAATGATGCATTTGTGCATGATCTGTTTCCAACACCATTTACTGATGAAGTCTGAGTGAATGTGCTTACTTTAACACCATCACAACACCTCATGAAATTGCAGGAAGGAAAGCAGTTGCAATCACAGATGGAAGAATTATAGAGGAAAGAGGCCCTTCTTAAGGCTAGATGACAACCATGTATAGAGGAAGAATGCCAGCTTACTTTATTGCTTCAGGAAAGTTTAAAGGTACTGCAGTAGACTTAGAGGACAATGCACCTATCAGTGGAAGGCCCGATGATAGAGAAATTAGTTGAATAAGTGCAGCAAGTCGTGGTGTAGAGCGTTGCTGACATAGTATCTTTACAGGTTGAACTAGGTGTCCTCCGCAGTACGATTGAGGCACCAGTCGAGTGACGTGAGGGTGAGTCACCATATTTTTGTTGTGGGCCTATTGGGATAGGGTCTCTAGGGTCATTTTTTGGGCTAGTTTAACCCAATTTTGTGGAATTTTTGTAAAGAATGTAAAGTTTCCACGAAATGTGGATGCAGAGCACATAGATAGATAGGAGTCAAATGGGCTTTAGCCCCTTGTTTGGATAAGCAATAGGTAAGTTTTGAGACTCACCCATGGGCTACGGGCCATGGTATTGTATTAGAAATGCTATATATTTGATTCATAGCGAGTCTATAAGAGTAAGTTATTTAATGAAGACAATTCAAGATAGAGATTGTTTTGGGAAAGTGCTAAGGCGGGAAGGCTCTACTTTCTGTACTTGGGTGAAAGGGGAAGGCTCCTATAGCTAAGTGCGTGGACCCCTACATCTGAGTGTGCAAGTTAAAGGACTCTATAAATTGAATGCTAGAACTGAATAAAGACTGATTTTGGAGAAATATCTTGCATCTGAGTATTATGGTTAATTATGTTTATGTTATGTTATGTCGCGCAATAATATGTTTTCAATGAAATAATGTGTAAATGTTGCACGAATCTATAGAATCTATAAAATTTATGCATGAACTAAGTGATTAGTTGTTTTTGCGAAGATAAATGTTAAATTTGCTATGATTTCTAAAGAATTAGATAGATCTGCACGAAGGTAGATCTAGGGTTATTAATTAGTGCACAAAAGTAGATAGACTGCTTCCTTAGGGTCTATAAAGTTTGATCGTATACCTTCACAAAGGTCTAGAATCCATTTCTTTACAATTGCAGTAGCAAGCCATAGAAGGATATTGATCTGCGTGAAGGTAGATCTAAGTTACAAGAGGTTAATACCACTTATCACATTGTCTCTAGATGAATAAACCTAGTTTTAGCATCCCATAATACTTCTTCGGGTGAGACTGCAACCTGTGCTATGCAGGTTGTTTACGAAATGGCCAACAGCTAGGGTTTTGTTGGTTGGCACGAACAACTCTGAACCTAGGTCAGGCCCCCTTTGTTGAGTTACGAAATGGGTATGTATTTATTCTTAATTCCATCACCTTTTTCCTCTTTTCTTATCTCTTTCATATCTTGATACGCTAACATATGATGGATTACGATAAGAAACGAATGAACTACTCTGACTTAAGATTTAGCCATCCAAACTAACTTGTATTCCTTTGTATGCAGAGAAATGATGAAAGGAACAGTTGTTGTTCCCTAGAGATGGAATAGCATAAACCAACAAAGGAAGAATGGGGCACGTCGTTTGCGGTTAGGTCGGAGGATGAATTAGTAGGATCGGCACTAAATATGAAGGGTGTCAAAAGATAGAATTCAGTTGCAAATCCCTCAGGATCGGGAGATCCTGAGGGACCATATTTATCTTTTACCTCTTTCTGACTGTAAAAGCAAAATATTGTAGGAGGAAAGGCGATAGATCTCTGTTATTTCAAATTGTAATTTTAATTTACAGACTCATGTTGTTGGAGAACATCAATGTATTGTAATGATACCTGAGTTCAATGATTAATATATAATTGACATTGTTGTTCATTCGTATTCTCTGAAGTAGCTCAGCAATATTCACTGGTGGCTAAGGGCCCGACCTCTAGTGAATTAAACTTCTCCCTTGTGTTATATATTTCTGATTCTCGCAAGTTTGATTGGTTTGATATTTTTCCCATTTTTTGTGAGTTTATCTTATTTTCCATTTACTGATTTCCTATATTGAAGTGAGTACATTTTCTTTACATGTTTTGCAGCATTGTCATTTGATTTTATTTATGCTTCTTTTAGATTAAATTATTTAGCCGTTAAGACAGTGAATCTTATTGATTTAATCAGCTGAAAGAGTTTGGTTATCACTATTAAACTCTCGGTTGACATCAGTTCCATTTGGATTGCTTAGTTGAGATTGAGTGTGATTTAGATTGAATTAGCTAAGAGGAGATTGGTTATTGCTAATACGCTCTTGGTTGATGCTATTGTCAATTGAATTGCTTGTGTGAGATTTGATTACGATTTCAGCAGATGATTAAGTCTTGATGCTTAGATGTAATATGTCCTTTAACAGTTGCAATTTGAGCTTTATAAATGCATTTTTTTACTCTTGTATCGAAGGTTTATACTTCATCTTAAGAAACATTACTTTCTAGATTCATAGCATGCACATATTGTGTACACTCTTGGAATAAAAAGACTTGCCCGGGTTGATGATTAATGTGAGGTAATTAGGAGTTTTAAAAGACACCTTTTATCAACCAACATTTTGGTGCTATTGCCGAGGACAGTGTCGCCTTTTTACAAAGAGTGATGTATATCTGATAATTGTTGTTGGGAAAGAATTGGGTATTGAAAAGGGAAGGTAAGAACCTACGTAGCGAGTAAGTAAAGTGCTTGCTCCTTCACCCACTTTTCAACACAATTACATAAAAGTGAAGGGGGTGTTTGATGTTTGTCTGTTGAGAGAGAATTGGGTATTAAAAATGGAAGGTAAGAACCTGCGTACAAAGCAAGTAAAATGCCTACCCCCCCGCCCGCTTTCCAGCAGAATTTCTAGGAATTTAAGGTAAAAATAAACATTTGAATTTTTGCATGAATGACTAAGAAGAAAATACCAGAAAACAATACAATCCCACACCCCAAACTTGAAAACTCTAAGGGACCTGTGACCCTTGGACAATCAACTTTTATCAAAGACATCTTAAGAAAAGTTGAATCTTAGCCATCAATAGGTCCCTGAACCATTGCTTCCAGAAAACCTCCTATCTCCCTTCAGGCTACAAGCTCGCCATTTGTAGCCTACGCTGAGTTCCACAGTAAAACTGAAGGGACTGAGTAGAGTTTTCAAGATATTGAAAATTCGCGACCAATTTCCTCACAAGAAGGGAATTCTTGCAACATCCATGAAGGAGAAGGAGAAATAGGGGAATTTGAGGAACCAAGATCCTCTGAGGTAGTAATTGAGCAGAGGAAACCCAGTGTCCCAAATCAAGGGAGTGTTGTTAGGATCATTCCCGCCTCTTCTAGACATCCTAATGATAACTCTCTTACTCTAGAGATCCCGGAAGGATACTGGCATATCTTTGATCAAATGGCCAATAATCCACAAACACCCCAGACTTCTACATTACAGTATCCTATTGTTGACACAGATGTCAATGCCCCCATGAAATCTATCCCTCTACAAAATATTCCCACCTTTCATGGACTCACTTCAGACGACCCAGATGTGTTCCTGTTTGAATTTGACATCCTATGTCGAGGTTATGATTACACCACCAACCCCCAGAAACTAAAGTTGTTTCCCTCCACTTTAAAGGGAGCAGCCCTGCGTTGGTTTATGGGACTGGGTGTGGGCACCATAAATGATTGGGACCAAATGAAAATTGCCTTCCTTAAAAAATATCAAGATTATTGCAGATCTAGAGAACTAAAAGATGAGATATTCCAAATGGTAGTAAGGCCTAGTGAAACTTTGGAAGAGTATGTGGAGCATTTCCAATATAACCTCCAAAGGTATCCCTACGCAAATCTACCTGATAATGTGCTAAAAACCACGATCATTAAGGGGATGAAAGACCAGTGGATAGAGACATTAAATATCATGGGTAAAGGTGATATCTATCAAGAAGACTATTCTAACATTATTGATTTGTGTATCAGGTGCTCAAGGGGCAGTACAAGACTAAAACCAGCTAAACGCAATATGATCACCAGGGATAGCAAAATCTCTGGCGAAAGCATTACTCATACTGAAATTGGCAACCTGCTGGAAGATTTCAAAATGGATATCCTAGGTACCTTGACAACACAATTAGACATCATATAAGCCAAGCAAAAGCAAGGCGAAGTAGAACAAAACCTGGTTATTTTTTTCCCTCGATCCAGGAAGAAACATAGTCATAAAGAATTCCCATTGGATATGGTACATACCTATGCCATATGCACTAAAGAACATGCCACAGAAAATTTCCCATCACTCCCAGGATTAAAATTAGTCTTCAAAGAGGTAGAGGAAGAAGCAGAATGAGCCTACCTATTAAATCAGTGTCACCAATGGAAAGTACGGCAGACAAGTATGCCTACCGACCCATCTTCATGCTTTCATCCTTCACAACCAGAACCAGCTACCTTTTCCTAATTGGCCACCACAAGCATTTTCTATGCCATCTTGGTCCAATCAGTCAAATCCAAACAATAGTTGGCAAAATTCCTCTTACTTTCCACCATTCTGGCATAACAATCCATATCCATCTCAATGGTCCCACTCCACTTCACAAAACCAAAACTGGCAATCAAGCTGGCAAAGACATATGAACCAGCCAGCAAGGACAATTCCCCTACCTCAACCTACGCTACCAGCACCTTACACGTTGCAGCAGAATCCTCAACCTAATCTATGACCACAACTCCCAGCCTAGCCCAACCCAAATCGTAATAGCAGACCATTCCAGTCAGTATAAATTATTGAAGGTCTGGGTCTGGAAACTAAATTGAGAGAGTGTAATGAACTCAAATTGAGTTGTGGACAAATAATCGAGTCAGAGCATGATAAAAATATACAACTGGAAGAACCACTACCTGTAGAACAAACACCTCAAAGGGAGAATACAGTGAAACAGAAAAGCCACGAACAAACTATTACCTCTTCTCTGACATTCCTAGAAAGATTGATTATACCTCGACCAATCAAATATCTCGATTTTGATCTCCTAGGAGAATTAAAAAATCTTTGTGTAAAAATACCCCTCCTCCAGGCTATTTAGGACATTCCAATCTATGCAAAAACCATTAAGGAATTGTGTACCAAAAAGCCTATGAGGAAAATAAAAGTAACACCAACTATCCACGTAGTCAGAACTTTGTCTAATTTATTATTGGGTGGAGAGATATCGATGAAATATGAGGATCCGAGAGACCCTATTGTCACAGGACAAATAAATGGATGTTCCTTTCCTAATATGTTAGTCGATCTAGGGGCAACCATTAATATTCTCACAACAAAAACCTGTCAGATATTTGGCATCACAGCCTTAGATCCAACTACAACCTTGCTGGAACTCATTGACTGCTCAATTATTAAACCAGAAGGGACATTATAGGATGTAATGGTGTCTGTAGATTCTTGGGAGTACCCAACAGATTTCTTGATTATTAATCCTAAAAACTGGCTAGTGACCGCGGATGCTTATATAAGTTGTTGAACAGGCAGTATGTCTATAGCCAGAGGAAATAATGTGAAGAACATAGCTTTATATCCTCCATCTCAGCCAAGCCTAACTATAATAAAAAATAGGAAGCAACCTGTAACATATTTAATCGAAAATATTCGATCACTGCTAATTGTAACAGATGCTCTTGAATTTAAGATTCAAATATAAGATGACATTATTAACACTTACATTAACCACCCAACAGCGGTATCTAATCTAAAATGTCACATGATTGAAACAACTCTGGATAATGAAATTGAAGAAGATCCTTTAAAAGATATCAATGACCAAACAATACCATCAACAACTGTTTATAACAGCAAACCCATTGAAATTGAGCCAGGGAAAGTCCTTAAAATTAACAAAAACTTGAGTGATGACCAGCAACAGAGGCTTATCCAAATCCTTAGGAAATATGAAGGGGATTTTGCTTGGGATTACCTAGATATGAAAGGGATTGAGCCCCAATTATGTATGCACCACATCTACACTGAAAAAGATGCGAGACCCATTCGACAACCTCAACGAAGATTAAACCCTCAACTAAAGGATGTTGTTAAAGACGAACTACAAAAACTGTAGGATGTAAATTTCATCTATCTTATATCTGGTAGAAAATGGATTTCTCCATTAGTTGTGGTTCCTAAAAAGAATGGGAAATGGCGTATATGTGTCGATTACAGAGAGTTTAATAAATTAATGCAAAAATATCATTTTCCCCTTTTGTTTGTCGAAAAAGTTCTAGACACATTGGTAGGTAAAAAATGCTTCTATTTCTTGGACGATTTCAGTTCCTACAACCAAATCCAAATTGCCCCTGAAGACCAAGATAAGACTACCTTCACCTACCCCTGTGGGATGTTTGCTTACAAAGTATCACCTTTCGTACTGTGCAATGCACCTACTACATTTCAGAGAGCCATACTCAGTATTTTCGTAGACTTGATAAATGAGGGATTAGAGATGTACATGGACGATTTTACACCCTATGGAGATGACTTCGAGCAGGCATTACAGACACTGGAGAAAGTCCTAGAAAGATGCATTGCTACTAAGCTCTACTTAAGCCACGAGAAATGCCACATGATCATGACCAAAGGCCTGATCTTGGGTCATTACATCTCAGCAACTGGAATTCAGGTAGATCCAGCAAAAATTCAAGTAATCCTCTTACTACCTACCCCCTGCACTCAAACTGAGGTACATAGTTTTTTGGGATTTTCTAGATATTATCGAAGATTTATAAAAAAAACTTCTCCCAAATTGTTGCACCAGTATATGCTTTGAAAGGAAATATTGATTTTAAATGGACTGACAAATGTGACATTGCCTTTGTAGAATTAAAATGGCTAGTATCAATAGCCCCAGTACTACGGGGCCCGAACTTGGATTTACCATTCCCGATTTCATCTGATGCATCAGATACAGCCATTGGAGCAGTTCTCGGCCAAGAAGAAGACAAGAAACCCTATGGGATATACTACATCAGCAAAAATTTAACTCCTGCTGAGTTGAATTACACAGTGACCGAGAAAGAGTCTCTAGCTGTAATCTATGCTATTAACAAGTTCAGACACTATATAATAGGATACCTTGTGGTTTTGTATACTAATCACTCTAATATCAAATATTTAGCTAATAAACCTATTACGAATGGAAGAAGAGTAACACGGTGGTTAATCCTTTTGCAGGAATTTCACATAACAATCAAGGATCGACCAGGAAAGGAAAATATGGTGGCAAAGTTCCTCTCACATGTGCCAAGAAAAAATGACGCAATGGTGGTAGAAGACCAATTCCCCTATGAGCACCTATTTTCTATGACCATGAAAACACCGTGGTATGCATATGTTGCGAATTACCTAGCAGTGGAAAAATTATCCAAACACCTGATGCCTAGAGAAAGAAAATTAATAGTGCAACGTAGCACTTGGTTCTCCTGGATCGAAGGATACCTCTTTCACACAGGAGCCGATATGCATATCCGCAGGTGTGTCAGGGAAGACGAAATCTACGATATCATAAAATCCTACCATGATGGACCTTGCGCTGGAAATTTTGTAGACCACAGGACTGGGCATAAAGTCTTACAAATGGGCTATTATTGGCCCACAAGTTTTAAGGACGCCAAGAAATTTGTCCAGGCATGTGACAGCTGCGAAAGAATGGGTCGCCTTGGCTAATTTGACAAGATGCCCCTACATCCACAGTTATTCATTGAACCTTTTGAACATTGGGCATTAGATTTGATTGGCCTAATAAATCCATCATCTAATCAAAAGCCATATATACTGGTTGCAATAGAATATGTGACTAGATGGTTGGAGGCAGAAGCATTACCAAGGGCAACGAAGGACATAGTAATCCACTTTCTTTTCCAAATTTTCGTGTGGTATGGCTTGCCCAAAGAAATAATTATGGATGGAGGGTCACAATTTGTAGGCCATAAGATTGCTGCACCACTAAAAAATCATCACATTTTGCACAAAATCACATCTCCATACCACCCGCAAGAAAATGGCCAGGTAGAAAGTACCAACAAAGTAATCAAGGCCATTTTAACAAAGACAGTCGCCTCACATAGACGCAAATGGGCTACCCAATTTCCAGAAGCCCTGTGGGTATATCGCACAACTTGGATGAATACCACAGGATACTCCCCATATCAGCTAGTGTTTGGCAAGGAACCTATCTTCCCCATAGAATTTGAAATTCAAACATTGAGGATAGCCCAAGAAGTAGGGCTGGATTTTAATGAAGCATAGATTAACAAATTACAACAAGTAAATGAAGTAGATGAAATCTGGCAATCAGCTCTTCAACATACTGCACTCATTCAACAACAAAGAGAAAAGTGGCATGACACCCTCATCAAGAAAAAGATATTTCATGAAGGTGACTGGGCACTTCTGTACGATTCTAGGTTCCACGATTTCCCGGGAAAACTCCAAACTATATGGTTAAGTCCCTACAAGATAAAAGAGATGCATGATAATGGCATCCTTACATTAGCCACCATTGATGGGTCTAGCTACTCTTTTAAAGAAAATGGGCATCAAGTACGCCTCTACCACAAACCACTTACAATGGAATCCTTTTGCCAATAGATACATGAAGATTCCATGATACAAATTCTCGCTGAAGAGGGCAACTCTTCGACAGCACTAGTCCAGTGAAGAATTTATCTTTGAAACCTGTACATAAAATTGCTTTTCTGTTTTCTTTCTATTTTATTTGGTTAGAATAGTAGAGATGATTGTTTATCAATTTTCTTTTGATGTTTTCCTTTTATGTTCCCTACAGGGAACAACTATTGTTCCCTATAGGGAAAAGCAACTTTCATGTGCATTTTTCTTTGTTATTCACTATAGGTATAGCACCTTTCATGTGCATTTTTCTTTTTTGTTCCCTACAGGGAACAGTTGTTGTTCTCTATAGGGAACAACACTTTTCGCGTGCATTTTTCTTTGTTGTTCCCTACAGGGAACAGCTGCTATTCCCTATAGGGAACAACACCTTTTGTGTGCATTTTTCTTCGTTGTTCCCTATAGGGAACAACACTTTTTGTGTACATTTTTCTTTGTTGTTCCCAACAGGGAATAGTTGTTGTTCCCTATAAGGAACAACAGTTTTCATGTGTATTTTCTTTGTTGTTCCCTACAAGGAACATCACTTTTTTGTCTGCATTTTTTTTATTTGTTGTTCCCTACAAGGAGCATCTATTGTTCCCTGTAGGGAACAACACTTACCTTGAACCTTTATGCATGAGTTAATCTTTTAAAATCAATCACAATAGTTTTAAGTGGAATAACGACAGTAAAGTATTATTTCCTGCGTATGCTATCATTTTTGTTTATCGCATCACCTCACGGCATCTTATCACTTATTAATAATTCTCGTTACATGCCTTGTTTTCATTACTCCAATATCCTTTATGATCCTTTCATTAATATACGTACCTTGCCACTTTCATTACCCAATCCATCACCCCTATACTTCATTGCCAATGTGTCATCCTATCATTCATTCGGTCGTAGGTGACCTATCATTTTGAGAGGGGGCGAGGACCTTCAGTACACTCATGCATGTGTTGTCATCTTTCATTTGATTTTGTAGAACACACGACATCCCATAATCATAGAGCGTGTGGCATTATAACAGTCCTCGATAACGGTATTTATTTTTATAAAGCATCACTTGATAGAGCCATTACAACCATTTGTTTTTCCATCTCTCGGTTCTCCTCATTTTTGTGCTTTCTCCACTACACTAATCATTTGTAGAATTCAAGCATCATGGGAGGAAGAATAGTGCGCCAAGAACCTTTAACACTGGTTGTCTCCAATGAAGCCAAGGAAATTCTAGCTCGCACAGGATGGACAACATATTTTACAAGATTTCAACCATCCAATGAGGAAATCGCAATTGAATTTTTACAGCATCTACAGAATGGAAAATCCTTGGTAACTGGCAGACATATCACTGTAATAGATGTTGTGATAGTAGAAGTGTCTAGGTTGCTGGCAGAAGGACCAGTATGGGCTGGCAAGCGATTAAAGTTGCATGATGCTATGGAGGTTTTTAGGGATGAAGGACAAGAGCTAATCAAGAAGGGTAAAGGAATTCAGCCATATTCTCTCGGAGAGCCATGGGGAGAATTGGCACGAATTGTCCAGAACTATATTACCTGTGATGGGCATAAAGACGTGGTAAGGTCGCGACAACTCAAACTTTTATCAGTGTTAAAACAAAAATGCTGAGACGGTCTCAACACACAAAAACAGTAGTTAGCCACCATTGTTTGATCAAGTTAATAGTTAGTCACAACCTTCCCCAACAACAATCAACCTGGGATGATCTCACATTGGCCCTCGAAAGAGGTGAAAACCTGCCAGCACCTACCCCTGTTCCAAAGAGAAAAAGGACTGCCCTTTCAGGAAGCATACCTCACAAACGCAGACGATCTGCAAGGTTGAAGTCAAAATAGGGAACTTCTGAAAATCCTCAAGGTAGCACTAGTCAACCCATAAATTTATGCAGCCCGGTAAATGAACAAGACTTGCAACTAAAGTCAGAAGGACAAGATAACCATGAAACTAAACCTGAGGAATGAGCAAGGCATTCCAATGATGAAAGAAGAAACGAAGTGGGACCCCCTCCAACACCAAATATGAGTTCTCAAGATGATTTGTTGCACAATTTCGAGACACATATGGCCCCGGTCCTAGCCAACATGAATTTCTACATGCAACCTGAAGAACCACTGAATCTTAACATAGGAGGAACCCAATCTCTAGGGAATTATGGCTATACCAGGATTATGTCTCCCTCAAAAGATACATCTAGTGACACGCTCCCAGTGGAAAACAGTCATGAAGGTCTAGACCCAGAAAACATAAGCCAAGAAGGGGAAGTAGAGATAGAGATTATTAGGGAATCTGATAATAAATCTGAAGAAACGGTCTTATTGAAACAAAGCCAACATGAACAACTAGGCTCTTTAGAGACAGAAGCTATTAACGAGACTACCAACAGACCAGTTACTCCTCTGAAAAGGTATAGAGCCAGAACGAAATTGAAGAAGCTAAGAAAATAATAGCAGAAGCTTCGCAAGACAATCAAGAGGATACGAAGAAAAATAAAAGAAATCACAATGGGAAAGGTTCTGAACAATAACCCTGAGGTAGTAAATGTGGCCGTGCAAATGGAATTATATGAAGGTAGGGCTACAGGAACTCAAACTGAGCTCATACCTACTCAAACAATCATTACTCAAGAAGGACCACATGCAGATTTAGTAGACGTAGCTACTCAGATGGAGGTTTGGACCTCCTACAATAAAGAAGTATAGATAGAAGACATCCCCTCTTATAGCATAGGCACTCAGATAGACATGCAAGCCAAAGACATTATGATGCACCATGACCCCCTTCTACTAAATCTTCAGGAGGAATTGGCACAAGCCCGACTCGCGTTGGAACAACTTGAACAAGAAATCATTTCCCAGTAGAAATATCAAGAGCTGCAGAAATAGCTTCGGGAAATGAATACAATAGAGAGCGATACTTTTGACAGATGTAGAAAGGAGGAAGAAAAATGGAGAAGATCAAGTTCAAGCTAGATAGAGTCATAAGTCAGACAAACACCATCTACTCATTGTATTCATATGTCATGGCATGACGGTCTCCCACCACCAATTATGCCTTGTTTTTATTAGAACGGTACATGTTATTGAAAATTAAAGCTGTAAGAGCTGGTAAACCAATTGAATTAGGAACAATTAAAGATTTTATAAATTGCTGCAAGCAACATGGTGTAAAGGTCCAAAGGCTTCTTTGTGAGTTTTATATGCACAATTTTATATTAGAGAACGAGGTGGAAAAGAACCCTAACCCTTTTGTAGGAGATGTTCAATTCCAGGCTTTATTTTGTTTGCAGTTAACCAACTCAAATGGTTTAAAGCTTATAATGCATTTCAAAGACAAGAACATGGATTGGATCTTTGTGTAAGAAGTGAACCTAAACACCCCTTACAAATGTTTGCCAACCATAAGAGTCTGATGACACTAGAAGGGGTGATTAAAACTTTAGGGCCCACACATAAGGAGATTGTGCAGAAAGGAGTATCATATTTCCTCTCCATTCGAGAAAGATCGTTGACTGCATCTAAGCTCAGATGGACGATCTCCACTAATAGTGTGAAAGATAGGGAACCATTTAATTACAGAAATTTTAAAGCAGTTGTGGCCCGTTTGGTCACCTATATAAATCTTATTTTGAGAGAAGGACCTTATTAGTTAGGATGTCGGTTTCGGAGCCCCATTATTTGGTATCCCCCTGAAGGTTATCGGGCTAACTATGAATTGCCTGAAGGAAAGGAAGGGCCCACCTTTGTGCTTCTGGCTCAACATCATGGTTTTAGACCAATTTTTGACACTTTCTCTCCAGCCTACTCTTTAGCTGCACTACATAAATACTACTTACTTTTCTTGAGGACATGAAACAGGGTAAGCAGGGGAGTATGTTGAGTTACGAAATGGGTATGTATTTACTCTTAATTCCATCACCTTTTTCCTCTTTTCTTATCTCTTTCATATCTTGATATGCTAACATATTGATGGATTATGATAAGAAATGGATGAAATACTCTCAGTTAAGATTTAGCCATTGTAACTAACTTTTATTCCTTTTTATGCAAGGAAATGACGAAAGGAATAGTTGTTGTTCCCTAGCAATGGAACAGCATAAACCAATAAAGGAAGAATCAGGCACATTGGTTGCGGTCATGTTGGAGGATGAATCAGGAGGATCAGTGCTAAATATGAAGGGCGTCAGAAGATAGCATTCAGTTTTGAATCCCTCGGGATCGGGAAATCCTGAGGGATCGCATTTATCTTTTACCTCTTTCTGACTATAAAAGAAAAATATTGTAGGAGGAAAGGAGATAGATCTCTGTTATTTCAAATTGTAATTTTAATTTTTAGACTCGTGTTGTTAGAGAACACGATCATATTGTAATGATACCTGAGTTAAATGATTAATATATAATTTACGTTGCTATTCATTCGTATTCTCTGAAGTAGCTCAGCAGTATTCGCTGGTGGCTAAGGGCCTGACCTTTGGTGGATTAAATTGCTCCCTTGTGTTACATATTTCTGATTCTCACAAGTTTGATTGGCTTGATATTTTTCCCAGTTTTTGTAAGTTTATCTTATTTTCCATTTACCGATTTCCTATATTGAAGTGAGTACGTTTTCTTTACATGTTTTGCAGCATTGTCATTTGATTTTATTTATGCTTATTGTAGATTAAATTATTTAGCCGTTAAGACAGTGAATCTTATTGATTTAATCAGCAGAAAGAGTTTGGTTATTGCTATTGAACTCTCGGTTGACATCATTTCCATTTGGATTGCTTAGTTGAGATTGAGTATGATTTAGATTGAATCAACTAAGAAGAGATTGGTTATTGCTACTACGCTCTCAGTTGATGCTATTGTCAATTGAATTGCTTGTGTGAGATTTGATTACGATTTCAGTAGAGGATTAAGTCTTGATGCTTAGATACAATATTTCCTTTAATAGTTGCAATTTGAGCTTTATAAATGCATCAGTTTACTCTTGTATCGGAGGTTTATACTTCATCTTAAGAAACATTATTCTCTGGATTCATAGCATGCACATATTGTGTACATTCTTGGAATAAAAGGACTTTCCCGGGTTGATGATTGATGTGAGGTAATTAGGAGTTTTAAAAGAGACCTTTTATCAACCAACACCCTTAAGCCAACACACCCCTATCCCGGGTAGTCCATCCCATGGCAAGGCTTCCTCGTATCGGAAGATACAAAAACCAAGGCATATACCTACCTTAAAACCATCATACTGGTCATAGCATGCTCATGAAAATAAATGGGGACTATTGGGTACTAGTGTCCCACAATGGCCCTGCTCCTAAATACTTTACCAGTATACTGTTGCATGTTCCAATTTCTTTCGTTGTTGTTGCTAATTCTTATAGCCAGTTTCAACCATCCAACTGGGAATTTCCACACTTCATGTACCAAGCATATAATTTCTGTTATATTTAAAATAAATTGAAATAAACTCACATCATACCTCATTGGTCACCTGTCAACAAGGTACGCTTGCAATTATGTTCGCTTCCTGTCACAATAAGTAAAACTAGCATTTTTTACCAAATCATCATGTAGAAACATATCACATCAAGTTAGCTCAAAACACAACCATCATAGATCAAAATCATAAATCAAATGTAACCATCATAAACCATAATCATACATCACATGTAATCATCATATACCAGAATCATAAATCTCATGAATAATAAAACTGAAATAAATATTGATACTTGTCTTTTAATCAATCCTTAGCTTCTACCTTTATCCTTATTTTGTACGCACACTAGAAATACCTAATCTTCAAACCTGCCTTGTCTAGTCACTATGCCAAATGGATCTGACTATTCCAAGAGGTTTATTTACACTTTATGACCTAAAAGTCCCTGAAGAGGCAAGCCATAACTGACTATTTGGCTAATGCCTTAGCACTTGAGACCTTGCATGATGATGCCACCTAACTTAAGCCTTTTGTAGCTTGCAAGGAACCTACAGCTAAGCCATCCTTTATTGTAGAGCCTAATACATGGACTATGTATTTTGATGGTGCCAGAAAAAAAGAAGGTGTTAGCACTAGTATTGACCTTCTAGCTCCTGAAGAAGAGTATTCCTTTTACTTTGCTTATTTACTTTATTTCTCTTGCACCAATAATGTAGCCAAATAGAAGGCCCTTATCCTTGGCCTGTGCACAGCCCTAGACTTAGGTGTGACCTCTATCTAGGCATTTTGTGACTCTCAACTAGTGGGAAATTGAATCCAAGGTGCGAAGCCGCCAGAGAATAAATAGGAGGGGCAAGGCAAGTTCGTTGTATATGAGCCTACCCTTACTGAGTACTACTAGATCATGACTTACCTACTATGTCACTTCAGAACATTCCCTATAGCCTACATCCCTAATAAAAACAACTTCCAGGCTGACTTCTTAGCCTCATCCATAGCATTGGGTGAGTTTCCCTTGTGCATGGATGTTCTTTATGACTTACTTTTTAGATAGGTTGCCCAATAACCTAAGACCATTTTGAGATTGCAACACAAACCTTATTACACATAGTCTCAAACATTGTAGAGCTAGCTTCTCTAGATGACTCAAACCACTATGAGCTTCATTTTCCTATGCCACCTTCATACCATGACCTACAGCCACCTCCTCCTTAGTACCGTGATATTGCCATGATTCTTGCTATGAATGAGGAAGTTGAAAAAACATATATTACATATGTCATTATGCCATCCCACTCTGATGAATGAGGGAGATGAAAAGCATATATGGGC
>APFE030870251.1:0-35750 GCA_000404065.3 Pinus taeda | reverse complement strand
GACTTATAATGCTCTGGTTTCTCCTTGATTCAGATTCAACTATGTCTCACAAACCGATTATCAGAAATTCAGATCTTGCTCTTCTTAAGATTTTCAACACTTGTGATTAGCCAAATGATCTCCTTTCCTTTTTATAGGCTAGGCCTCACTCAAAACCATGGACCAAAACCATTGAGAAACAATACCACAGACTCAATACTTGGGTTCAATTATTTTGGATGCAATACCACAAACCAAAAACATAGGATCAAAAACTATCGGACTAATACCATGAACCAACCATAAGATTTCCCATGAGTGTGAGCTTTTCTATGCATGAAAGTGCATGAAAGTTTCTTTGCATGAAAGTGCGTGAAATTTTCTCTGCATGAAAGGAACTTTTATTTGCATGAAAGTGCATGAACGTTTCTCTGCATGAAAGTGCGTGAACGTTTCTCTGCATGAAAGTACATGAAAATTTCTCTGCATGAAAGGAACATTTCTCTGCATGAAAGTGCGTGAACTTTGCTGCACTATAATTTATCATCTGAGATGAGTGGGTTGCCATCAAATACAACATATGTATCATAATGCCAACAATATTCATTTGTTACCATTTGCATTACACATTTTACCTTTGGGCATTCGGCGCACCAACTTGAGCGACTTCTTCAAGCTGATTTCGCCACCATCCGTCTGCGGTTTGTCCTGAAACCTTCGCCAAGTAAGTACATTCTCCCTTACATTGTATAGGTAGAAACAATTCGTCCTGAACAGAGATGTCGATAGGTTGAGTTTGCATAATGTTCCCCATATTCCCTTCAAAACACACTTGATGAAATTGGATGGGCGTCTGAAGGGGTTGAGATGGGAGACAAGGAGAAAACCGCTCGAGACAAGTAAGCGTTTCCCAATGGGTAGGGAGAAACGAGGAACGATGGTGATGATTAGAACAAGGGGGGTTCCTCAAAAGACATGGTCTCAATAATCTCTTCATCAAGAGGAATATTTTCCTTTAAAGGGTTTGAAGAAGCTCCATCTCCAAGCCAAGGGGACTAAACATACGACTCAAGAGCTCTACTTGAAAGAGCAGATTCAGAGGATGGAGCCGATGTAGAAACAATTTCGACGTAGTTGAGCTTGGCAGGACTCAACGACATTGTTAGAGTCAGTCTTGTCAGTCCTGCGTCAGAGATCAAAACTCTTTCTGCATCTCATTTTTAGGTGTCTCTCTCCATTCATTCAGCTGCATTCTGCTAGAGGTAAGCCATAATCTGACCGAAGGGTCTTGTCATTCCATTCCCCTCATGTCTTGTACATGTTGGCTTAAGTCTTTTCATCAAAGTTATTAAAATCCATGACAGTCAATGTTTGATATTTTAATGGACAAGACTCATTTCAGTCATTAGGTCTAGGGTTTGCAAATTGTTGTTCTCAAAGTGCTTCAATAATACTTGCAGGCCAGAGGAAGGTTCAATAATTCACTCAAATGATGTTTCTGAGAAATAAAAGATGAATTTTGGAAACTTGAGAGAGGTTTTTGTCCATAATAGGCCAAGGAAGAAAAACCTCCTTCACTTTTTACACAGGTGCCATGGTTGTATGGAAATATCAAAAATACACTTGTGTGAGGAGAATTGATGCACCTCTAACGTGACCTTGGGAAAATCAAGATTTCTCCTAGCACGGTTAGCCAAATGACTTGATTGATGCGTAAAATGATAACTAGACACAATCGATTTCCGATGAGCTAGCATGAGCTCAATTTGGAGTTGAGAAACACCTTCAAACGTTGACCACAACAGCAATCTCCCTTGAGGCAGCTTCACTGGGCACATTTTGACCAGTCTTGGGTGATTTGATTTTTTATAGCGCAAATGAACTCCAAATTGAAAACTGCTAGTCCTGTTTGAAATAAGACTCAAAGACCTTTCAAACGAGCTATCGTGTGCCCAATTTGGACACCGAGAAGGCCTCCAAACGTCTCATGCACAAAACTGCTATGCACAAGCTCTATGCGGCGTGACGCTTATGATAGGGAGCTCCAAATCAATAAAGGTTTACATTTTTGGATTCAAAATGAAAAATAATGAATGATGGTGCATGGCTAAGAAATTTGGACAAGTTTTGAGTCCCTAGACCTCTCCATCTGTCGTTTGGGTGGAAAATGCAACACTGGCAAATGGTTGGCTCTTCTACTTTAGTTCATTAATGATAATTGACCGACTCCCTATCTTCAACGATTTTCTTTCCCACCTCTGAGATTATTTATGGTATTGAAAATAATTTGTAAAGGGTTGGAGTTTCTGGGAATAGTGTGGAGAAAAAACCCAGCATTCTCATTGTACAGTTTTGGCTTGGAGATTAATAGAATGATGCAGCTCTGATTCATGAGATCCTTGTGGTGTGAGTTTAGCAATGTGTTTTCTTTCCTATGTTTTATATGTAATCTATTATGTTTACCATCCATTCATAATCATTACTGGTTGAATGATCTTAAGTAGGAAACATAGAATCTAGTTTATGCTCTGCCTTGTAAAGCATTCATATTCTGTGTATCTTCTTCTGTCTGAAAAGGATTCATCTATATGCCCTTTTTAGCTTTTCTTAACAGTCTTTCCACGCCATTTTATTTAATTCTGATTGCTAAACCTCCCGCCTATCTTGCCTCATGAAATATTCTATGTCTTTGATTTAATTTCCCAGCTCATGCGGTCGTTTGGGCCCACACAGCTAAGAAAATTCAGTCATTTAAAAATTGCCTTTTCCATATCTATTTACTAGCCTAAAATTAGTATTTCATTTTGAGTCATCCCAGACTTTATTGTGTATTTTTACTGAGTGTGACCCGGAGAGAGCCCTCTCCTGTTCTGGTAGGGCTAGCTACCAGACTGAGCGTGATTTGTGGTTACCCTGAATTTTTCCTTCCTTAAGACTAAGGCAGATTTAGGTACTAAAATAAAGGGGACTCCACTGTGGATAAAATGGTTTTCTTGAAGATTGTTTTTCCCCAGTACATCTATCAAGCTCAGATCTCATGGTTGATGGTGAATAATGATCAGACATAAGAATACGGCTGAAATCATTCACCTGGCGACTCCTTTCACTGAAGAATCCAGCAACTGGTGCTTCACGGTGTCTCCACTGCAGAGGGATCAGTAGCTTTGAGTTTTATTAAAATGGAGTGGATAGAAATAAGATATGCTCCCATGAGCTGAGATCACATTCCAGGATTTCCAAATAATATTCCGAAAATAGATTGGTCAAGGAATTTTCCTACGTTTAAACATGATGGTAGGAAGGATACTGCTTTACATCTGGTTAGATTTCACATGCATGTTCGCAAGTTGAAGGTTGATATCCCTGAAGATTGCTTGATGAAGATATTCCGAGCCACTCTGGAAGGTGAAGCCCAATATTGGTATGAAAATTTGCCCACTGCTTGTATTTACTTTCTAAAGGATTTTCATGGCATGTTCATTGAGAGATATAAAGAATCTTATCCATCATTAAATTTAGTTCAGCATTGTTGCAAGCATGCTGATGGTTTTATTGAGAGCCTTGAAAAATATTATGAGGATGATAATTTCATGGATGAAGAGATCATGGAAGCCATGTATGAAAATCCATTTCAGTAGCATAAAGCCGATCATGAAAAGCTGCAGCAGTATCAAGATTTTAGTGCGGTGGAAGATGAAGGAATTTTGCATCTTGACGGTCAACAGAATTACATGAAATGGATCAGCAGTATGAGGAAAACTTGTACACTCCTTCACTTGAAATTATTGAAGACAATCACTGTTTGAGCAAGAGAAAAAAAAAAGTATTATCTCGTCTGTCTGAAAATGAAATAGATCAACTCTTGAACAGTCATGTTCCAACTCAAGTTAACACAGATCTGCAGTGTGCACACGGTCATGAAGGTGATGGTGGAAATTTTTCCTCTTTTGAAAAGGATGATAGTCTTGTGGGTAGCTTTATAGATTAGCAGGCTGAAAATTTCCATATGGTTGGAAATGATGAAAGAAGTTTTGTTTCAGATCTAGTGGAAATAAAAGATGATATGCAAAAAAATGATGTTGCAATCTCAAATAATGGGGATGATAAATCAGATAAAGCGACAGATGGTGAGGAGGAAAAAGAGAGTTGCATGGTTGAGGCTGCCTCAAATGGAGAAAACAGAGTTACAGACCTAACTGACCTTATCTCACCAGAACTAGATCTTCATGAGGAGGTAGCTCATTCCCTCTATGAACGGAAAGGTGAGATCTTTGTTCAAGTAAGTGAAAAATATCTAGGTGAATTTATGATAGATGATATAAATGATTGTGTTGCGTTTCAAGAATCATTTGAGGTTTCTTTTCTCATGATTGATGAATGCAAATACATTCTCTCTATCATATCATATGAAGATGACTTACAATATATTCAGACTTCAGCAAACCAAACCATTCAGGATACCGTTTCAGACTCTTCCTCATATGTCTCATGTTTTGAAATGTTCTTTGAAGAGGAAACCTGCTCATCTATTTGTTCAGAATTTTTTGAATACCAGGAACATACTCTTATCTATGAAGAAAGACCAGAATCAAGAGAAAAAGAGATCTTTTTTTTCTAGTAAGAGGTCAATCTTCATGTTTTTCATGATCCAATGGAAAATCTGTTGCAGTCAGCAGTGAAGGTGATTGTTGCAGTATTCAGTGATGAAGGAAATCATGGTCAACTGTGTTTTTGGATGCCCAGTTACCAGTATATGTTGTTGACCAGGAGATCTGATCAGGAGAATCAATCAAGAAGGCATGTGCTTGATTGGTTACATTGGAAGACACATTACACATGATTGTACATATTGCATTAGTATGAAGGTGGCTGTCAGCATGATTTGAAACCCTCGAATCTTGATGGACTACTGCCGTTGAATAAGTTTTGTCAATTCTTTGTTTTAGTTAAGTCAGTCATGAGTCATTCCCTTTTGCATTGAGTCAGTTTTTCCAGTCATGTTGGTTTCATAGATAACTAGGTTTTAAGTCAAGTTCCAGTCAATAAATGTGTTAGAATATTTTGTGTTTTGTCGAAATAATGACTCCATAGCCCGATGGAAGAAGGCACCATCTGCTCACCCAAAGATCTACAGTTCTTAGCACCTCCAAGGAGCTGGAGCTACTATCCCCCATTGGAGCCAATGTTAGAGTCAGTCTTGTCAATCCTTCGTCAGAGATCAAAACTCTTTCTACATCGCATTTTTGGGTGTCTTGTTCCATTCATTCAGCTGCATTCCACTAGAGGCATGCCATAATCTGACCGAAGGGTCTTGTCAGTTCATTCCTCCCATGTCTTGTACCTGTGGGCTTAGGTCTTTTCATCAAAGTTATTAACATCCATGATAGTCAATGTTTGATATTTTAATGGACAAGACTCATTTCAGTCATTAGGTCCAGGGTTTGCAAATTGTTGTTCTCAAAGTGCTTCAATAATACTTGCAGGCTAGAGGAAGGATGAATAATTCACTCAAATGATTTTTCTGAGCAAGAAAATATGAACTTTGGAACACTAGGAGAGTTTTTTGTCCACAATTGGCCAGGGAAGAAAAACCTCCTTCACTTTTTACGCAGGTGCCATGGTTTTAGAGAAATGTGAAAAATACACTTGCCTCGGGAGAATTGATGCACCTCTAAAGTGACCTTGGGAAAATGACGTTTTCGCCTAGCTCAGTTAGTTGAATGACTTGCTTGATGAGTAAAATTATAGCTAGGCACAAAGATATTTCCAATGAGCTATCATGAGCTCAATTTGGAGTAGGAACACCTTCAAACGTTGACCGCAACAACACTCTGCCTTGAGGCAACTTCACTGGGTACATTTTGACCAGTCTTGGGAGATTTGATTTTTGGTAGGGAAAATGAACTCAAAATATTAAAATTATTGTTGGGTTAGAAATCAGTCTCAAAGATCTTTCCAACGAGCTATCCTGTGCCCAATTTGGACACCCGGAAGGCCTCCAAACATATCTTGCAGAAAAACGATATGCACAGGCTCTCCAAATCAAGAAAGGTTTACATTTGTGGATTCAGCATGAAACATCATGACTACTCATGCATGGAAAAGAAGTTTTGGCAAGTTTTGAGTCCTTAGGAGGTCAAAACCACTCACCAAATGACCTTTTTGCCCCTATTTTGACACACAGGAAGCAGTCTTGGAAGATTGAGGTTTTGGAGAGGCAAATGGGAACCAAATTCAGAAATGCTACATGGGTTGGAAAGTATACTCAAAGACCTTTCCAACGAGCTATTATTTGCCCAATTTGGACACCGGGAAGGCCTCCAAAAGTCCCCCGCAAGGAAGCGACATGCACAGGCTCTATGCGCCGTCAACGTGGCGCAATGCTTATGATAGGGAGCTCAAAATAGTGAAAGGTTTATATTTTTGGATTCAACATGAAAAATCATGAATTATGTAGCATGGCCGAGAAATTTGGACAAGCTTTGAGTCCCCGGACCTCTCCATCTATCGTTTGGGTGGAAAATGCAACATTGGCAAACGGTTGTCTCTTCGACTTCAGTTCATTAATGATGATTGAATGACTCCCTATCTTTAGCGATTTTCTTTCCCACCTCTGAGGTTATTTATGGTATTGAAAATCATTTGTAAAGGGTTGGAGTTTCTAGGAATAGCGTGGAGAAAAAACCCAGCATTCTCATTGTACAATTTTGGCTTGGAGATTAATAGAATGATGCAGCTCCGATTCATGAGATCCTTGTGGTATGAGTTTAGCAATGTGTTTTATTTTCTATGTTTCATATGTACTCTGTTATGTTTACCATCCATTCATAATCATTTCTGGTTGAGTGCTCTTAAGTAGGAAAGGTAGAATCCAGTTTATGCTCTGCCTTGTAAAGCATTCATATTCTGTGTATCTTCTTCTGTCTAAAAAGGATTCATGTGTATGCCATTTTTAGCTTTTCTTAACAGTCTTTCCACTCCATTTATTTAAATTTTATTGCTAAACCTCTCGCCAATCTTACCTCACGAAATATTCTGTGTCTTTGATTTAATTTCCCAGCTCATGCGGTCCTTTGGCCCCACACGGCCCAGAAAATTCAGTGATTCAAAAATTTCCTTTTCCATATCTATTTACTAGCCTAAAATCAATATTTCATTTTGAGTCATCCCAGACTTTATTGTGTATTTTTACTGAGTGTGACCTGGAGAGAGCCCTCTCCTGTTCTAGTAGGGCTAGCTACCAGAAGAAGCGTGGTTTGTGGTTACCCTGAATTTTTCCTTCCTTCAGCCTAAGGCAGATTTAGGTACTAACATAATGGCAACTCCAGTGGGGATAAAATGGTTTTCTTGAAGATTTTTTTGCCCCAATACATCTATCAAGCTCAGATCTGATGGTTGATGGTGAACAACGATCAGACATAAGAGGACGGCTGAAATCATTCACCTGGCGACTCCTTTCACTGAAGAATCTAGCAACCGGTGCTTCGTGGTGTCTCCACTATAGAGGGCTCAGTAGCTTTGAGATTTTTGAAAATGGAGCGGATAGGAAGAAGATACACTCCCATGAGCTGAGTTCACATTCCAGGCTTTCCAAATAAGATTTCGAAAGTAGATTGTTCAAGGAATTTCCCTACATTTAAAGATGATGGTAGGAAGGATGTTGCTTTACATCTGGTTAGATTTCACATGCACATTCGCAAGTTGAAGGTTGATATTCCTAAAGATTTCTTGATGAAGATATTCCTAGCCACTCTCGAAGGTGAAGCCCAATCTTGGTATGAAAATTTTCCCACTACTTGTATTTGCTGTCTAAAGGATTTTCATGGCATGTTCGTTGAGAGATATAAAGAATCTTATCCATCATTAAATTTAGTTCAGGATTGTTGCAAGCATGCTTATGGTTTTATTGAGAGCCATGAAAAATATTATGAGGATGATAATTTCATGCATGAAGAGATCATGGAAGCCCTGTATTAAAATCCATTCAGCAGCATAAAGACGATCATGAAAAGCTACAACAGTATCAAGATTTTAGCGCGGTGGAAGATGAAGGAATTTTGCATCTTGATGGTCAACAGGAATTACATGAAATGGATCACCAGTATGAGGAAATCTTGTATACTCCTTCACTTGAAATTAATGAAGACAATCATTGATTGAGCAAGAGAAAACAACAAGTATTATCTCCTTTGTCTGGAAATGAAATAGATCAACTCTTGAACAGTCATGTTCCAACTCAAGTTAACACAGATCTGTAGTGTGCACATGGTCAAGATGGTGTTGGTGGAAAGTTTTCCTCTTTTGAAAAGGATGACAGTCCTGCAAGAAGATTTATAGATCAGCAGGCTGAAGATTTCCATATGGCTGGAAATGATGAAAGAAGAAGTTTTGTTTCAGATCTGGTGGAAATAAAAGATGATATGCAAAAAAATGATGTTTCAATCTCAAATAATGGGGATGATAAATCAGATCAAGAGACAGATGGTGAGGAGGAAAAAGAGAGTTGCATGGTTGAGGCTGCCTCAAATGGAGAAAACAGAGTTACAGACCTAACTGACCTTATCTCACCAAAACTAGATCTTCATGAGGAGGTAGCTCATTCCCTCTATGAACAACAAGGTGATATCTTTGTTCAAGTAACTGAAAAATCTTTGGGTGAATTTATGGTATATGATATAAATGATTGTGTTGGGTTTCAAGAATCATTTGAGGTTTATTTTCTCATGATTGATGAATGCAAAAACAATCTGGCTGTCATATCATATGAAGATGACCTACAATATATTCAGACTTCAGTAGACCAGACCATTCAGGATCCCATTTCAGACTCTTCCTCATATGTCTCATGTTTTGAAATGTTCTTTGAAGAGAAAATTTTCTCATCTATTTGTTCAGAATTTTTTGAAGACTAGGAACATACTCTTATCTATGAAGAAATATTAGAATCAAGAGAAAAAGATATCTTGTTTTTCCAGCAAGAGGTCAATATTCATGTTTTTCATGATCCAATGGTAAATTTGTTGCAGTCAGCAATGAAGGTGATTATTGCAGTATTCAGTGATGAAGGAGATCATGGTCAACTATGTTTTTGGATGCCCAGTTACCAGTATCTATGGTTGACCAGGAGATCTGATCAGGAGAATCAATCAAGAAGGCATCTGCTTGATTGGTTACATTGGAAGACACATTACACATGATTGTACATATTGCATTAGTATGAAGGTGGTTGTCATCATGATTTGAAACCCTCGAATCTTGCTGGACTGCTAGCATTGAATAAGTTTTGTCAGTTCTTTGTTTTAGTTAAGTCGGCCATGAGTCATTTTCTTTTGCATTGAATCAGTTTTTCTAGTCATGTTGGTTTCATAGTTAAGTAGGTTTAAGTCAAGTTCCAGTCAATAAATTCGTTAGAGTCTTGTGTGGTTTGTCGAAATAATGACTCCATAGCCCAATGGATGAAGGCACTGTCTGCTCACCCAAAGATCTGCAGTTCTTGGCACCTCCAAGGAGTTGGAGCTACTATCCCCCATTGGAGCCAATGTTAGATTCAGTCTTGTCAGTGCTCCATCAAATATCAAAACTCTTTGTACATCTCATTTTTAGGTATCTCACTCCATTCATTCAGTTGCATTCCACTAGAGGCATGCCATAATATGACCGAAGGGTCTTGTCAGTTCATTCCCCTCATGTCTTGTACTTGTTGGCTTAGGTCTTTTCATCAAAGTTATTAAAATCCATGACAGTCAATGTTTGATCTTTTAATGGACAAGACTCATTTCAATCATTAGGTCTAGGTTTTACAAATTATTGTTCTCAAAGTGCTTCAATAATACTTGCAGGCAAGAGGAAGGTTCAATAATTCACTCAAATGACGTTTCTGAGCAAGAAAAGATGAACTTTGGAAAACTGAGAGAGGTTTTTGTCCACAATTGGCCAGGGAAGAAAAAACTCCTTCACTTTTTACACAGGTGCCATGGTTTTAGAGAAATGTCAAAAATACACTTGCCTTGGGAGAATTGATGCACCTATAAAGTGACCCTGGGAAAATCACGTTTTTGCCTAGCTCGGTTAGCCGAATGACTTGCTTGATGAGTAAAATGATAGCTAGACACAAAGATATTTTCAATGAGCTATCATGAGCTCAATTTGGAGTAGGAACACCTTCAAACGTTGACCGCAACAACACTCTGCCTTGAGGCAACTTCACTGGATGCATTTTGACCAGTCTTGGGAGATTTTACTTTTGTTAGGGAAAATGAACTCCAAATCTTAAAATTCTAGTTGGGTTAGAAAGTAGACTCAAAGGTCTTTCCAACGAGCTATCCTGTGCCCAATTTGGACACCCGGAAGGCCTCCAAACATATCTTGCAGAAAAACGATATGCACAGGCTCTCCAAATCAAGAAAGGTTTACATTTTTGGATTCAGCATGAAAAATCATGACTACTCATGCATGCAAAGCAAGTTTGGGCAAGTTTGGAGTCCTCAGGAGGTCAAAAACACTCACCAAATGACCTTTCTACCCCTATTTTGACACACAGGAAGCCGTCTTGGGAGATTGAGGTTTTGGAGAGGAAAATGGGCACCAAATTCCGAAATGCCACATGGGTTGGAAAGTAGACTCAGGGACCTTTCCAACGAGCTATTATGTGCCCAATTTGGACACTAGGAAGGCCTCCAAAAGTCCCCAGCAAAGAAGCGACATGTGCAGGCTCTATGCGCCATGCACGTGGCACGACGCTTATGATAGGGAGCTCAAAATAATGAAAGGTTTATATTTTTGGATTCGACATGAAAAATAATGAATTATGGTGCATGGACGAGAAATTTGGACAAGTTTTGAATCCCCGAACCTCTCCATCTGTCGTTTGGGTGGAAAATGCAACACTGGCAAACGGTTGGTTCTTCGACTTCAGTTCATTAATGATGATTGAACGAATCCCTATCTTCAGTGATTTTCTTTCCCACCTCTGAGGTTATTTATGGTATTGAAAATCATTTGTAAAGGGTGGGAGTTTTTGGGAATAGCGTGGAGAAAAAACCCAACATTCTCATTGTACAGTTTTGGCTTGGAGATTAATAGAATGATGCAGCTATGATTCATGAGATCCTTGTGGTGTGAGTTTAGCAATGTGTTTTCTTTTCTATGTTTCATATGTACTCTTTTATGTTTACCATCCATTCATAATCATTTCTGGTTGAATGCTCTTAAGTAGGAAAGGTAGAATCCAGTTTATGCTCTGCCTTGTAAAGCATTCATATTCTATGTATCTTCTTTTGTCTAAAAAGGATTCATGTGTATGCCTTTTTAGCTTTTCTTAACAGTCTTTCCACTCCATTTTATTTATATTTTATTACTAAACCTCTCGCCAATATTACCTCACAAAATATTTTGTGTCTTTGATTTAATTTCCCAGCCCATGCTGTCCTTTGGCCCCACACAACCCATAAAATTCAGTCATTTAAAAATTGTCTTTTCCATATCTATTTACTAGCCTAAAATCAATACTTCATTTTGATTCATCCTAGACTTTATTGTGTATTTTTACTGAGTGTGACCCGGAGAGAGCCCTCTCCTGTTCTAGTAGGGCTATCTACCAGACTAAGCGTGGTTTGTGGTTACCCTAAATTTTGCCTTCCTTCAGCCTAAGGGAGATTTAGGTACTAACATAATGGTGACTCCACTAGGGATAAAATGGTTTGCTTGAAGATTGTTTTGCCCCAGTACATCTATCAAGCTCAGATCTGATGGTTGATGGTGAACAACGATCAGACATAAGAAGACGACTAAAATGATTCACCTGGCGACTCCTTTCACTGAAGAATCCAACAACCGGTGCTTCATGGTGTCTCCACTATAGAGGGATCAGTAGCTTTGAGATTTTTGAAAATGGAGTGGATATCAAGAAGATACACTCCCATGAGCTAAGATCACATTCCAGGCTTTCCAAATAAGATTTCAAAAGTAGATTGTTCAAGGAATTTTCCTACATTTAAAGATGATGGTAGGAAGGATGCTACTTTATACTGGTTAGATTTCACATGCACATTCGCAAGTTGAAGGTTGATATTCCTGAAGATTGCTTGATGAAGATATTCCTAGCCACTCTGGAAGATGAAGCCCAATATTTGTATGAAAATTTGCACACTGCTTGTATTTACTGTCTAAAGGATTTTCATGGCATGTTCATTGAGAGATATAAATAATCTTATCAATCATTAAATTTAGATCAGGATTGTTGCAAGCATGCTTATGGTTTTATTGAGAGCCTTGAAAAATATTACGAGGATGATAATTTCATGGATGAAGAGATCATGGAAGCTCTGTATGAAAATCCACTTCAGCAGCATAAAGATGATCATGAAAATTTGCAGCAGTATCAAGATTTTAGTGCGGTGGAAGATGAAGGAATTTTGCATCTTGATGGTCAACAGGAATTACATGAAATGGATCAGTAGTATGAGGAAAACTTGTACACTCATTCACTTGAAATTAGTGAAGACAATCACTGTTTGAGCAATAGAAAAAAAAAAGTATTATCTCCTCTGTCTGAAAATGAAATACATCAACTCTTGAACAGTCATGTTCCAACTCAGGTTAACATAGATCTGCAGTGTGCACTCGGTCAAGAAGGTGATGGTGGAAATTTTTCCTCTTTTGAAAAGGATGATAGTCTTGTGGGCAGCTTTATAGATCAGCAGGCTGAAAATTTCCATATGGTTGGAAATGATGAAAGAAGTCTTGTTTCAGATCTAGTGGAAATAAAAGATGATATGCAAAAAAATGATGTTCCAATCTCAAATAATGGGGATGATAAATCAGATCAAGAGACAATTAGTGAGGAGGAAAAAGGGAGGTGCATGGTTGAGGCTGCCTCAAATGGATAAAACAGAGTTACAGACCTAACTAACCTTATCTCACCAGAACTAGATCTTCATCAGGAGGTAGATCATTCCCTCTATGAACAGCAAGGTGATATCTTTGTTCAAGTAAGTGAAAAATCGTTGGGTGAATTTATGGTAGATGATATAAATGATTGTGTTGGGTTTCAAGAATCATTTGAGGTTTCTTTTCTCATGATTGATGAATGCAAAGAAAATCTGGCTATCATATCATATGAAGATGACCTACAATATATTCACACTTCAACAGACCAGACCATTCAGGATCCCGTTTCAGACTCTTCCTCATATGTCTCATGTTTTGAAATTTTCTTTGAAGAGAAAATCTTCTCATCTCTTTGTTTAGAATTTTTTGAAGACTAGGAACATACTCTTATCTATGAATAAAGACTAGAATCAAGAGGAAAAGATATCTTGTTTTTCTAGCAAGAGGTCAATCTTCATGTTTTTCATGATCCAATGGTAAATCTGTTGTAGTCAGCAGTGAAGGTGATTATTGCAGTATTCAGTGATGAAGGAGATCATGGTCAACTGTGTTTTTGGATGCCCAATTACCAGTATCTATTGTTGACCAGGAGATCTGATCAGGAGAATCAATCAAGAAGGTATCTGCTTTATTGGTTACATTGGAAGACACATTACACATGATTGTACATATTGCATTAGTATGAAGATGGTTTTCATCATGATTTGAAACCCTCGAATCTTGATGGATTACTGCCATTGAATAAGTTTTGTCAGTTCTTTGTTTTAGTTAGGTCAGCCATGAGTCATTTCCTTTTGCATTGAGTCAGTTTTTCCAGTCATGTTGGTTTCATAGTTAAGTAGGTTTAAGTCAAGTTACAGTCAATAAATGCGTTAGAGTCTTGTGTGGTTTGTCGAAATAATGACTCCATAGCCCAATGGATGAAGGCACTGTCTGCTCACCGAAATATCTACAGTTCTTGGCACCTCCAAGGAGCTGGAGCTACTATCCCCCATTGGAGCCAATGTTAGAGTCAGTCTTGTCAGTCCTCCATTAGAGATCAAAACTCTTTCTACATCTCATTTTTAGGTGTCTCGCTCCATTCATTCAGCTCCATTCCACTAGACACATGCCATAATCTGACCGAAGGGTCTTGTCAGTTCATTCCCTTCATGTCTTGTACTTGTTGGCTTAGGTATTTTCATCAAAGTTATTAAAATATATGATAGTCAATGTTTGATATTTTAATGGACAAGACTCATTTCAGTCATTAGGTCTAGGGTTTGCAAATTGTTGTTCTCAAAGTGCTTCAATAATACTTGCAGGCAAGAGGAAGGTTCAATAATTCACTCAAATGATGTTTCTGAGAAAGAAATGATGAATTTTGGAAACCCGAGAGAGGTTTTTGTCCAAAATAGGCTAAGAAAGAAAAACCTCCTTTACTTTTTACACAGGTGCCATGATTTTAGAGAAATGTGAAAAATACTCTTGCCCCGGGAGAATTGATGCACCTGTAAAGTGACCTTGGGAAAATCACGTTTTCTCCTAGCTTGATTAGCTGAATGACTTGCATGATGAGGAAAATGATAGCTATACACAAAGAGATTTCCAATGAGCTATTATGAGCTCAATTTGGAGTAGGAATACCTTCAAACGTTGACCACAACAACACTCTGCCTTGAGGCAACTTCACTGTGTACATTTTGACCAGTCTTGGGAGATTTGATTTTTGACAGCTCAAATGAAATCCAAATCTTAAAATTCTAGTTGGGTTGGAAGGTAGACTCAAAGCCCTTTCCAACGAACTATCCCGCGCCCAATTTGGACACTAAGAAGGCCTCCAACAGTCTCATGCAGAAAAATGATATGCCCAGGCTCTCCAAATCAAGAAATGTTTACATTTTTGGATTCAACATGAAAAATCATGACTACTGGTGTGTGGCAAATAAATTTGGGCATGTTTTGAGTCCTCAGGAGGTCAAAACCACTCACCGAATGACCTTTATGCCCCTATTTTGACACATAGGAAGAAGTCTTGGGAGATTGAGGTTTTGGAGAGGCAAATAGGCACCAAATTCAGAAATTCCAGATGGGTTGGAAAGTAGACTCATAGTCCTTTCCAATGTGCTATTCTATGCCCAATTTGGACACCGAGAAGGCCTCCAAATGTCCCCTGCAAAGAAGCAACATGCACAGGCTCTATGCGCCGCGCACGTGGCGTGGCGCTTATGATAGGGAGCTCCAAATCACGAAAGGTTTATATTTTTGGATTTGGCATGAAAAATCATGAATTATGGTGCATGGCCGAGAAATTTGGACAAGTTTTGAGTCCCCGGACCTCTCCATGTGTCGTTTGGGTGGAAAATGCAACACTGGCAAACGATTGGCTCTTCAACTTTAGTTCATTAATGATGATTGAACGACTCCCTATCTTCAGCGATTTGCTTTCCCACCTCTGAGGTTATTTATTGTATTGAAAATCATTTGTAAAGGGTTGGAGTTTCTGGGAATAGCATGGAGAAAAAACCCAACATTCTCATTGTACAGTTTTGGCTTGGAGATTAATAGAATGATGCAGCTCTGATTCATGAGATCCTTGTGCTGTGAGTTTAGCAATGTGTTTTCTTTTCTATGTTTCATATGTACTCTATTATGTTTACCATCCATTCATAATCATTTCTGGTTGAATGCTCTTAAGTAGGAAAGGTAGAATCCAGTTTATGCTCTGCCTTGTAAAGCATTCATATTCTGTGTATCTTCTTCTGTCTGAAAAGGATTCATGTGTATGCCCTTTTTAGCTTTTCTTAACAATCTTTCCACTCCATTTTATTTAAATCGGATTGCTAGACCTCCTGCCTATATTGCCTCATGAAATATTCTGTGTCTTTGATTTAATTTCCTAGCTCATGCAGTCCTTTGGCCCCACACAGCCCAGAAAATTCAGTCATTTAAAAATCGCCTTTTCCATATCTATATAGTAGCCTAAAATTAGTATTTCATTTTGATTCATCCTAGACATTATTGTGTATTTTTACTGAGTGTGACTCGGAGAGAGCCCTCTCCTGTTCTGGTAGGGCTAGCTACCAGACTAAGCGTGGTTTTTGGTTACCCTGAATTTTGCCTTCCTTCAGCCTAAGGCAGATTTAGGTACTAACAGGCATCTCATTGCCCCAGGATTCTATCTGATCAATGGGAGGAAGAAGACAAGGATCAGAGCAAACAAAAATCATATTAATGGGAGCGATGTTGGGAGGTGGGAGTGAAAAAAATCCCATAAGGGAAGGATCTTTAAAGAGTCCAACACCCACACTCTCACATGGAATGGAGGTATGCTCCATGAAAGGCACGTTGCCTTCGGAGGAAGAAGAGGCAAAGAAGGACAACTGGTCTACTGTGAAAATTTTTCCCTAATGAGGAAAATGAATAACACAAAATAGAGATGAATCCATGGCTCGCATGGCATATGTCTAGTTTCGTCCTAAAAGGAGGTTGTAAGTTAAATTGGCATCAAAAACTTCGACCTCTAATTCAAGTGTCTTCCCCTCTAGAGTTGTTATGCTCTTATATTAATAGGTGTCATATTTCATGATTGATATTGATGAGCTCTATAATATGTTCATACCTTTTTCTTGTTGCAAAGGTTTTCCATATTCTCAAAAAACAAAAAAATTAAAAAATGTAAAGAGGGTGTGCCCTAAAAGAAAAATCAAAAGGAAAAAAGAATGAAATGGTGAAAAAAAAAAGTGAAAGAAATGAACCCCAAACAAAAAAACCACGGAAGTATGCAAGTCCAAAATGCCACTACTACTTTATTTTCTACAAAAATTTGATTGTGTGCAGCTTGTTGATTTATGCCACCATTGATGAATGACCAAACAACTTAATCTTGGCTAGTTCATGTTTCAATTTCCTATTTTAGAGATAGAGAATAAAATCTAACCAAACTGTTCAATCTTGGCAGATAAGTAGATAGGTAGAGAAGCAAAGGAGCTCAAGAGTTGAATCTAGGCCCTTGGGTGTTATAAGTGTAGACTTAGGTAGGCATATCATGAAAAGAAAAAGAAGGTGATGTGGGTTTGCCAGTCCAAGTGCACCCAAAGAAAGAAGAAAAAATGCTAGGCCAAGTAGGTAGGGTAGGCACAATGGTGTTGCAGAATGAGTACTTGTGATAGATTTTGTCTCTACATATGTTAACTTTTACTTTAATCACAAGTGCCATGGTAGATACAGCTCAAGTGATACAAGGTTTCATGACTAACTCTTCTTCATACTTTTTCCCTAAAAAATAATTCACTCACTTCCCCAAGGATATTAAGATCTGCTTAATATCACTCATAAACCACTCATTCCATTTTGTAATGACTCCCTAAGTAAAACCCTATTTTACTTAGGAGATTGCACAAACATCATATAACCCCTTTTTCCACTTCAAAGCCGAAGTTGACATGAAAGGACAACACTTAGCATTGGTTCATTACATTTTTCATATTAACTATTAACTTTATTATATAGATCCCACCTTATTCCCAATCCCATATTGTATATAAATACATTAAAAATTCCCCAAATATTAATATTACCCACCCCAGTCGAATATGACCATAGTTACATTTCAACATGGATTGATGAATCTATTCGAAGTTGATTAAGAACCCTCTCTCCACGCATTATGGAATTAATTAACCTCTTGTTAATTAATAACCAACCCACCCTCACCAACGAAATTGCCCTCGATACATTTTTAAATATCATTTAATATGTCGGGCCCGCAGTAATAATTCTCTGCCATTTCTGAAGCCCGCCCGCCTTCAAATCTAGGACCTACCATCCGACGGCCCATGATCATATCACGCCACGCTTTATCTCCGATATTTAATGCACGGGGAACCAGCGGTTTTGCTGTTGTACACAGGACACGCGTCACCCATCTGGGGTTCTCGCTCCCTCCCCGCTCAATACTAGTCGACCCAAAAAGTAGTGCGAGGAAAACCACTTACCAGCCCCCGCTAGGCGACAGGACATCCCATCGCTATGACATCATCCATGCAATAAATGCCAAAAAATCCCCCGCCAACCCCAATTTCGTTAAATAATGTGAAAATGTCATTTTCGCCAGTTTTCCTTGCAAGCAGTGTTCATGCAAAATACATCTGGTTAATTGTGCAAGCGTTCAGTCCACCACCTGACCAGAGAAACCAAAGCAACAAGCTCTACCGTTAGTCATTTCAACCTGCAATTGCATAATTTGTCTTCTTAAGCCAGGTATTTATCCATTCCACCAGTTACCCTATAATTTTGATTTTCCACTAGTAATTTTACCTAAAAGAGCTGAATTTAAGCTGAGATCATTCCAAAGCTACCATAAAGGACCCATAAGCCTGTTGTTTACTCCACTCTTCCCACAGAAGCTTGATTTCCAGTTTGAAAACACAAGAACCAAACATGGAAGCTCCCACAGCCCTGAACGTTGCGCCTATGAATGCACCTCATAAGGACTTGGATTATTTACCTTTGGCCGACAAAGATTTCCAAATAAAAGATTTGTCTAGTAACATGAACCATCTTCAGGCTTTCTACTAAATCAGGGATAGCTATCGAAACAATTATGATATTTTTGGGTTATGGGAATATAACCTTCCCATGTACTTCATTCCCTCAGCTCATGTGTTTCCAGACATTATTCATCAGTGCTGTGCCAATTATGACCTTGTCCACAGAGTAATCATGTCCCCATCCCAAACTGTGATTTTCCATATAACTGTTGAGTCTATTAATGAAATGATACACTTCCATTCCATTGAGCCCCTTGCTCATATTTCCATGGGGTATCTACTTGAAAAAGCTTCTCAATTGTCTAGATCAAAGATAACCCGTATTGCCCATATGTTCATGCTACTAGATCATCAGCCTACAAGCCCACCTCCCTATCTACAAGCCTTTTTCACTAACATTGGCAAACTTATTGTTGACATGATATCCCTGATCTTGGGATTCAATACTAGTGAGTATGTTGATGAGATCACCCTAGTTCTACTGTCAATGTTTATTCCAGGACAGCCCCCTGCTATCAAATATGATTATGCCGCGTTCATTGCCAACAAAATCCATGATTAGTTCTTGAATTTGGATAGAGCAAGAGTCTTCAAGTACACATCTTTCATATACCACCTTTTTTTGTATCATCATTCATATTGCTTTTCTTTCCCTATCAGGAGGTTGGACTCAAAGGGAGATTGAAGGTCTGTCATCTTTTGGACCTTAGTATTCCGTAATGCCTATGAGTGCCCTTATACCTATAATGAATTCATTGACTTGTTTTTACATAAAGCCTCCACTCTGCTAATAGGAGTCCCCCCTCCTAGGGTCTCTGCTGACATGAAAAATATTCTGCAGCTCTCCAAACAGTATAGAATAGGTGACTGATACCTATACTAGAATCAAACTAAAATAAGAATATATGGCTGTGAACTGTGCCCTTTCAAGCTACCCAAATATGTGCCCATGAGACTGTTTGCATTAGAATATTTCAGACAGATCATAAAGGCATATTTAGATCATTTTTGTAATGCAAAGAAGAAGGCCCAACTAAGAATAAAAAACCAGTTAGGCCCTTATGTCATCAATTCTAGGGATGCATGGAAAATATACTAAGAAGATATTAGAAGAACACCTTAGATTGAAGAAGAGTTTTCAATGGGTGCCATATGACCCAAATAGTTTTATAGGTGATAGAAAAGTAAGGAACAGGTTATCAGTTTATGTACATCATAGGATCCGAGAAATTGAATAGTATGCAAATCAAGAAGAGTGGGTAGAAGGAACATTAATAGAAGAAATTAGTGAGCAAGAAAAGATGGAAAAAGCTATGAAAGATCTTGAAAAAATCCTTGACCTGGACTCTTTTGGACAGATATCTTTCAAATTGCCTCAACAATCAGGAGTTGGTACATCTTCTGCTGGAACTTCTCAGCAGCCTACACAGAAAACCAACATAGTAGTCACAGGGACTTCAAAGGGCAAAGAGGTAGATACCAGAGAGCACCCTATAATAACAGACTAGCCAACAATGTCAAAAGAACAGAGTCAGGGGAAAATTCCTCCAGCCCAAGCTAAAGCAGCAGAAATTCCTGGATTACAGACTCCTCTAAATGAGGAAAGAAGCAAGAAGAGAGATAGGGAAGACCCCACACCTATCAGTGGACCTGTAGAGGAACTGGGTATAAAGAGACAAATATTGAATCCTCTATTTGAAGATGAAATTATTGAAGAAACCACAGACAGTCTAAGAGGTCAAAGGGTAGTCAGCTAGCAGACTTCCCCAGTGATAGAAACATCAACCAGCTCACACAGGCAGGAGCTAGAAAGGTAGCACAGTGTAGAAGTTTCATCCACTAGGCCACAAAGTAAACAGGCCTCAGATATCAAAAGGACATTTATAGAGATAAAGGCCAGGAATGACCCACTAAGGCTTCAGATTTACAATCAATATCTTAAAATGGCCCCCACCAACTAGCAGAGATTAATGTCAGCCTATGATATTAAAGAGGGCAAAATGATCATGAGTTACTTTAAGCCCAAGGTGCAACAGCCACAGTCAGCAGCTAATTACATTAGGACAAATTTGGAGGTCCTAGCAAAGGATATTCATCCTATGGACTAGATTGAGCTTCATAAACAGACTGGAGAGATGGTCTACTCCACACTGGCTAATAAGGCAATGTTAGCTGATAAATTACATAACTCCTTGGACAATACCTCTCCTCAACTACATTTGGAGAAAACTTCTTCTCTGGCTAAGGACAACAGGATAAAATCTTTGGAGGAGATTATCATTGAACTGGAACATGATCCCAAAGATGCTAAAGGCATAAAGGCATTGATGAAGAAGAAAGAGGAAGATATTGCTTCCCTGAGGAAGTAGCTTAAACTCCCTCCTGCCATGCATCCACAGACTCCAGAAGTTGCACAACAGAAATCCAAAGAGGAGATGATACACCTACTGATGAATCTGAACAAAATATTAACCAATACAGAGTAGGCACCGGAATATGAACTAAAGGAAAAGCAGGGAGAGTCGACCTCCCAGCTTCCTGAGGTCACCCCTATAGTATCAACAACGCTCCCTTCAACACTTGGAAGAACACTGGCTACCAATGTTCCAGTATCTACAACAGAGGTCATCATAGGTACATCAGCAACAGCAATAGCACCAAGCAGTAGTACTAATATGACTACAGAACAACTGATAAAGGCCATGGAAGAATTAAAGATACAAGTTTCTTAATTGAAACTGGTAAAAGAACAATTGGAAAAAGTAGAAAAAATCTATGAAAAATCTAAGATGAATGTGGCAGAGAAAACAAGGAAGTTAAAAACATTAGAGAACAAGGTGAGATCATTAGAAAAGGATGTTTCTCTAGATAAATCTCTGACAAAAATCAAAGGTATTCTGTGGTCCAACATCAATCAATCCCTTAATAATCTGTGGAGATCTATCCAAGTTATTTATGAGCAGATTGACTTGATAAGAGCGGCCCAAGTGGGGATTCAAAAAATAAGAGCTTTATTGGGACAGATGCTTGAACTAGCTAACTGGCTAATACATTTTTTGAACACTAAGACCAGCGAAGAATTGGAAGCACTAGAAATAAAAAACATGACAAGCACCATTCTGGAAATCAAGAAAGTTCTAACCAAGAGAACTTTGATGCAAAATTTGGAAAGGAGATGCCAGGACATGCAGGTGGAGATTAATTCTTTCATAGAAAAGTTCACATTTTTGCAGGATAAGGGTCTGCCCAGTTCTTTAACAAGTAATAACCAGCTGATGAAATATGTAGATTATGCACACAAATTGAATAAATATGCTCTTGATCAAATTACTTCATCAACAAGTGCTTCAGGAGTGAAGGCACTTCCATCTAGCCAAGCCCTCTACGACAACTTAGAAAATTTATTTTACATTGAGCATGAGGTGAAACATCTATTCACTATCTCGCCTAATTTCTTAAGGTACACAGAAACTGATGAAACTTTAAGGAAGCTTCAGAGACATAAATTACAAGAACAGAAATGGTGGGCAGATATGTTAACAATTTTATAAACTTATCTTTCGTATCTTTCGTATCTTGGGTATAATGAAATTTTGGGCCATTTACCATGATGCGGTAAACAAAGTTAAAAGAGGGTCATATCAGTCAAAGTGTATTAGATCAGGTTTGAATTAATATCCGAGCAAGCCGGAGCAGCCAGCATAGAGTATCAGTGGAAGACAGCTGTAAACCGACTCACAAGGCTACCTCTAGCACATTTGACAAACATGGAGCAGCCAACACAACATCAATTATATTTTCCCTATTATCGAGATTGTTTGTCTCTATCTTTTGTAAAAACAATGAGTCATCTCTAGATATTATTTATGTGATATTTTTGTAAGATATTTTGTATAAATACCTCCCCAATCGAAGTATTTGGGGTTGGTGAGGCATTCCTAGACTTTGTTGTAAACATTGAGTTTTTTTAAATATAAAGTTGTTGGAATCAACTATGATTGGGCTCACTGGATGAAGAATTGAAACGGAAGACTTGCCACAGGATTCTTAAATCAAGCATTAGAACAATAAGTCTTTTATATCCGTGTTTTAAAGTTTTTCTGGTTCATTATATTACCCGTGTTTCATAATCTGAATGATAGAGATAACGATTAATTCAGAATTTGCTTGAATGCACTCTGCTTTTATCCGTTATCATTCTCTGTGTTTTCTTCAAAATTAGAATAAGCAGTGTAACTCTTAATTGCTCTTGCTTCCTAATTCTTACATGATGATCATTTGTTAAAGAATTCTTAAATGCTCTTTAGTAGTAATCATCCATTTTCCCTCTTTAAATGGGTTGAAAGATTCTTAACTACCTTTCACCCAATTTGAATCCATTCCATCTGTTTCATCTCATTTATTTGTTCCCTACTTGACTACCTTTCCCTGTGGAACCATCCTCTGTGAAGAAACCAAATCCAGTAAACTACTCTCGTTGACTCGATTAGCCCAATGAACTGAACCTTAACCTTTCACCTCTATTCTATTGAAACTCACCATCCAAAAATCAAACAAAACCCCTGAACCTCATAACTAGCCGAACATATTTCAAAACAAAGTTAAATCATAAAGAGAGAGCCCTTTCTGGATACAGATTGGCTAGAATCTGTATCTAAAAGATTGGTTTGTGGTTACCTCGACCTCCTTTCCTTTTCTTACAACTTTAGGGAAAACCTAAGTGATAACAAGAGTAACAGGAAAGCGTTGGAGGATACCATAAGGATGAGACTCTCTCCCATCAAAGGATTCTAAGGTCGTAGGAGACTGGCTCAAAGTCAAAGAACCAATAGCCTTCCAACAAGCAACAGACATAATGCAAGTAGAAGCGCCTTCATCAATGACCATTCAATGAATATTTTAGAATTGATGATGCCTTGAATAAGGAAGGCAATTTGGTGAGGCGGTCTCGGTATATCACTGTCTAGGTCTAAAGTGATCAAATCCGAGTTGGCCGGGTGAATGCCACCAATGGCCAATAACAAGGACATCCTCTAAGAGGGGCAGCTCTAGAGGACTTCTAATGCGGACATAGTTGATGAAGCCTGGGCTAAGTCCTCAACGATGCTATAGTGCTGAGTAGCACAAGCATTAGGGTTTTAAGAAGACTTCCAGAGCACCCCTTTAGGAGGGGGTCGGATGACCGTTTCAGTGCTAGGTCACTCGATATGGAGGGGACCAGAACTGGACAGAAGAACACTAGAGGGGACCTCAACTTCCTTCTCGGTAGGTGATAGATATTATTTTGCCTGAGTACTAATGTGGATGGGAATCGTCCCAGCCATAAATACCTGAGAATGAAAGGGAGAAGAGGATTGAGATGGATCAGCCACCATTTGAGTTTGCTACGAGGGAAAAGGCTCTTTGAGCATGGCAAGAGTCTCGGGGGCACTTTTCAACAAATGACTAACTTCAGATCGCCTCGGGCAGTCTTTGGTATAGTCATCCTCGTCACAGATAAGGCAAGGATACTTAGGCTTGCGTTTGGCACCTTCCTCAGATGGAGGTTTAGGGGAATCCTTCTTTGGTTGGTCGGCCTTATTCTTTCCTTTTCCCTTGTTTTTCCCTTTCAAAGCTTTGTCTGCCATCGTGGAATGAACAACATTAACCTTGAAAGTGTTACTAGAATTGGATATGGCCTGAGAAGTGTTTTCATTTGAATTGTTCGTCTTTTGCTTCCCAAGGTTCGTGGAAGATTTTTTATAGGACATATTGATAGAACTGATGATGTCGTCAACAGATGGTGTTGGCAGGGATTTGTAAGTTTCGGGCCTTGGAGCATGAGGCAAATAATCATATAGTGTACCAGACTGGGAGCAAACTAAGTCAAGGTACTGAGCACGTGCGATAGCTTGCTCTTCAGTTACACATGCCCCCGTAGCAATGTCCCAGGCTATCAAACCACCGAATGAGGTCGTAAGCCAGTCAGTTAGAAGCTGATCAGGAATCCAAAACTTAATCAAATGGCGATGTCATCTCCATTCATTGATATGATCGGAGATATGCGTGGTCGTGGTCTGTTTTAAGGATGGTAGGAGGTGCATGCCCATTTCATATCAAATCAACAACTGAAAATGAGTTAAAAATTCCATAGCCAATGAGTTAATGTCTTGAAAAGATCCGTGAGCTAGCTCAATATACCATTTGGCAGTAGAGCCGGTGAGAGTCCATTGAAAAAGGCAGAGCCAAATTGAATCATCAAGCTATGAATTCGACGAACACCATAGGTGATAGGTCATGACATGAGCTTGGGGATCTTCTCCAGCATTACCATCGAATTTGGGACAATCACAGGGAATCTTAGTTGGGACCGATGGCCAATACAAATTATGAAGAATAGGATCATTAGTCAGTTTGGACATGTCCGGTAATTCGAACATTGCCAAAAAGGGTAATTGAGTGTTGAAGGACATTTGAGGCCACAGATAAGAAGCAGCACCAGAGTTCCATCCAGTTCCCTGTTGCCCCCATTGATTTTCCCCAGACAGATTTGGCCTGTAGGGATTTTGTCCATAGGGGTTATAGCTATAACTGGATGTTTGACCCTGGATTTTACCCCCTGCATTCCATTAGTTACCAACCTGACCCACGAGACCAACACATGGTTACTAAAAATTCTGATTAGGTTTAACTTACGGTTGTTGATAATTTTGGTATGGGGCAAGTTGAGATTGAGCTTGGGGTTGCTGAAAATTATAAGGCGGATGGGCTCCAAACTAGGCCTGGGGGCTAGGCTGTGCTTGATAAATAGTTTGCGTTTGGGGCCCAACTAGAGCTTGAAGACTGAATTGGGTCTGAAGCACAGACTGGGGCTGAAAACAAGGTGGAGCTTGAGAAGCAATGACCATTTGAGCGCCCGATTGAGCAGTCCCAGATGGATGTCCTTGGGATTACTGAGGTGGAGCCATCTGGCTAAATGGTTGACCTGGTTGAGATTGAGGTTGACCCTTTTTCCTAGAAGGTTGAGCTTGCTGGGTATTGGGTTGACCCTGCACAACTGAGGGTTGTCCTGACTGGCCGGATGGCTGAGCAAACTGGACAATTGGTTGGCCTGGTTAGATTTGAGGCTGACCAATTTGTCCAGAAGGTTGTCTAGGCTGGACAGTGGGTTTGCCTTGCTGAATGTGAGGCTGACCAACTTTCCCAGAAGGGTAGCCTTGCTGGATACCGGGTTGGCCTTGTTGCATGTAAGGTTGTCCCGGATTACCAGAAGGATGCCCAAAATAGGTAAAAGATGAACAACCACCAGTCGAAGGCTGTCCCTAGAAGGGTTGTCCTTGTGGGCCTCCAGGTTTCCTTGGAAAAGGTTGTCTATAATACTTCTATCCATGAGGGGGCTGCCCTTAAGAGGGCTGACCTTGATAGTGTGATCCTTGAAGATTTGTAGGAAGTGCTTGGCCACCATGATAAGCAGTGGTGCCCTAATCAATAGAAAATGGAACCGTGACCTCAAAATCCAGTTGAGATGGCATAGGTCTAGGGTAATAGATATGAGCTCCGCGAGAATCATAATAATGAAATGGATTTTGTGGATCTGGGTTCCGAAGATCTTGTATATATTGATCATATGCCCCCACTGCTGGAATGGAACTAGAAGAAGGTGGGGCACTTAGTGTAGGATTAACAACTCCTACTGTTGGGCCACTATTGGTAGGACCGGCAGAAGGTCCCGCAATAGTGGTCACTACTAAAGAAGCAGTGAGGACATTGACAACAGGGGTTTAAGAAGCTACGCAAATGGTTGGAATAGTCGGAACAGATGTGACAGTCACATTGTGAATCTAGGGTGTAAAAGGCTCTAAAGTCGGAGGGACAGTACGAGACCATATGGAACTCAAGAGGGGAGACTTAGAACCGATGATATCTTCCAAAGCATTATAACGTAAAGGTAATGAGACACCAAGGGAAGTGACACAAAAGGGTGAAGTTTCCATAGACGTAAGTATTTCACCTCCTGCCACAAAGGATTCTTCACCGGAGATGGGGGTCATCTCATCCATGTCGGAGGAAGACTTCATGACTGAAACACCTGGAGGAGTAACAAAAAAGCCTTCTTCGGAAGGCTCCCAAATGGGGTTCCAATGAATGTCGTAAGACTCATCCTCTGGAGCGCAATATTTAAGCGGTTGGATACTTGGGATAACAGGAAGAGTATCCCTAACAACCGGTACCTCGGGAGTGATAGAAGATGGAGATCCTTGGTCACTTGGAATGGGAGATGGGATCGATGATTCCACTAGGATGATTCAATTCAAAATCCTAGGAAAACGAGTAAGGAAAGAACCCTACGCAAACTAGGAAAGAACCCTACGCAAACTAAAACACAAACAAGATCTAACAGGGTAAATGTGAACGTGGCTGAATAAATTTTAAGACACAGGAACGGAACTTGACCTTTTCATATTTAAAGAGTCGAGAAAAGGAAAAAAAGATGACTCTAGTTGCTTTCGAATATTTAATGAGCCTAAAAGTAAAAGTGCTCAGATAAACCTTTTCTTTTATGGAGTTCGAAAAGTAATGAAAGTGACTACTCTGGAGAACTAGGCAAAAGGTTTACCAAACAACTTGTAAACCTGCATATACACCTTAGAAATGATATGAAAACCAAGGACTTTCCGTACGACAGTGAATCTTCCCGAATGTTGTGTTCAGTGCATTACGGTTTGCAAGGTGGCAGACACGGCTTCCTAAGGATATAGGATGATAACCTAGTGGGGTCTCCCAACATATACTTGATGGTACTGGGAGCACAAGTCCATGCTAGCAGCTATTGGATCACAGAAGGAGGAATCACCCAACCTTAAGTGAAAACAATAGAGGCTAGGTTTAAAGACTCCGGAGCATGTCTCTAGCCTAGACCTCTAAATAATGTGCGTTATGTTCCAATGCATTGTTAGGTTTATTCAGTTCATTTTAGAGTTTATATTTAATTATGTTCCAATTTATAGGCCTTACTGTATGTATATCAAAACCTAGGATGCAACTAGAATGAATAAAACATCTTTCATTTCGATGAACTCCTACTTACAGAAGGGTCGAGAGATCATTCCCAAATCAAGGCAAAACCAAGATCAACAAATGCAGTCACTTAGGAAACACAATAAACACATCAATCCCTTACAGTGCATCGATACTACTAATGAGAGATTTAAAAATTTGCTTTCTAATTTTTCAAACATGAAAAACTTGGAATGCAAAATTCGCTTTCACTTTCGTACACTAATGAGCAATCTTTTCATTTTGATAGCTTTGAATTCTAAAGAAACAAACAAGCAAGTGTGAAACTGATTGACCAAAACAATTGTAATATATGTCTAGTAGTGAAACAATGGAATCAATATAAAAATTGGTTCAATGAATAACACTAAATATCAATCAGCAAGAAACAAGCGATGGAAAAAACTTCAAGCATACCAACAGAAGGGTTGTGGATGAATCTTCAATAGACAAGTAACCAAGCCAAATAATTCAAAATTTTAAAAACTAGGTCACGAAGCCCAAAAATACAAGATTCACTTTAATGAAACCAAAACGTGGGCACCTTAACTAAAAACAATTAAAACAAACTAATAGATAAAAGAAAGGTGGAAAGGGATTAACCAGACTGATGAATTCAGAAGGCGGAATTGAAAAAAACAATTCTATAGGAATCGTCGTTGGTGTAACACAAGCAACTAGTCCCGATCAGCCACTAGCTGTAGCAACAGAGTGACATCGTCGCAGAAGTACAGTTCTTTCTCGCGACGGGCGGTCGTCGCGACTATGTGATAGGATTCAACAACGCACAAACTTATAAAACAGAGGAAACGCGATGTCGACGTGACTGTTTAAATTTTTTCAGTGACGAACTTAAAATCAATGAAAGGCAAATAAAAGCTCCCAAACCAAGACCATTCTATCACAACAGGCAACAAAGGGATTTCCTAGATTGACCCAGGTAACCCAGAAGACTCATGGTTCAATCCCAAAGTCCAAAATACATTGACTCAAAAATCAAGCAAAAACAAATAAGAGAAAAACATAGGACAGACTCCCCAGTGGAGTCGCCAACTGGTGATGCAGGATAGTGTTCCCTCTATGGACAGAGGCAACCCCTCTAGCCCTAGAGCGGGTCTAGTCACAGCGAAGAGAGATCAAAAATAGATTTCCTTAAAAAATCATTGTTGGAGGCCTACCTCAACCAGTGGTCGATGAAGTTCTGTTGTGCCGCTCTAGCTTTCGCTTCCTTCTCCTCAATGAGTGATCAACCAGAAACCATGCAAAGGAAATACAACAAAGCACATAATTGGGAAACAACAATAATCTATTTACTCACAAAGTCAAGAAGTCATGAGCTATCAAGTAAATTACATACAAGACATAGCAAAACATCATTGATTGTATTAATAATGAAATAAGAGCAAGCTTACAACCAAAGCCTTGACGTCGCAAGCCTTCTCAGAGGGTCCAACCAACATCTTGATGACTTTGGTAGTTTCATTATCTTCGTCTACCTCCTCCTCAACATGTTCTTCTGAAGAGCTTTCATCTCCCTCATCAGGTGCTCTTCTCTGGGCTGTCTCAATTGTCTCCATTCTCACACACAGACTTTGGACCTGTTCTAGTAGAACTACATTTTCCTCAGCTCTTCCTTGATTGATGCCTCCTCTTGGCAACATTTTCACTACAAACAACCCTTTCTTCTACTTTGATCCCACAAATGACACAAACAGAAAACAATGGCTTGATTAGCCCACAATTGGATCTATAAAACCCAACAATCACACCGCTTAACACTCCTTTACTTTGAAAAATATGTCTTTTCCTTCCCGAAGCCAAAAGCCTTTGAAAAAGCTTAAAACAATTATTTTTCCCTTCCAGGAAAAAATACTCTCGAAAATGTTAAAACAAAGCCTTTTCCCCTTTCTAAAGTGATTATATATATTATGCCAAAAATCCATATCTAGCCGATCAAATAGCTCAAATTGAATCACAATATCGGCAATCGGGGTCCCAACGGTCCACAAATGTTGGTGCTATCCCTTAGTGGAGGTCTGATACGATATCACTAATTTCTATCAGTGATTGCAATATGCCTCTTTACAATATACCGCCTCCACTTCAAACCCTGATGCGATAGCCTTTGCAGATTCAATAGACTATCCAACCTTATCTATACCGTTTCGGGTCCAGTCATATTACGGTATCAGTATTCAGTGATTTCACAACCAGGTTACCTTCCTCTGCAGTAATGCGATTTATATATCGGACCCGATAAGAACCAAAACTCTTGCGTATGAATTTTCAAGTCTGCTATACGAATCCGCTTAGTGTTTTTCATGAAAGCTTAGTGTAAATGGATCTTCCACTTATGGAATTAAACAACACGAATTTTTCCTTCATCACTGGGTTTTAATGATAAAACAAATGGCACTACATTTATCGATTCCAAGGAAATAGGTATTCATAGATTCTCCATAGAAATAAAAAAAACAGATGCAAAAGCATACACAATATGATTGTCACGGGTCTGATAAAGAATTTACACAAACATCATAAATATTTCATCAATTAAACATTGTTATAGAGTCTCAACCTTGAGTCTTCTCACAACATTAAAGACCTCTGTCTCAAAAAGAATGCAATCCACAACCTATCTCCCTACTCTTGCTCTACCCATCCTCTCGCTCATTACATTTTCCTTCTTTTTATCCATCAATAAACACTCTAACCATATCTAACAACAAAATCTCTATTTTTAATAGATCTAATAGCAAATATCTAGCTCCTAGCTCTATGCTAACAATCTCTATCTCTGAATCTAAAATAAGATAGTCTCTAACTTATTACAATAATGAAATGCAACTAATTTCTTGAGAGATGCAACCCTCTCAGTAAAAACTAGATTTTTTAACAATCAGGTCAATGAATTTCAACCTCTTTTAGCCACAATATGTGAACAAGTTTTCACATTGCTGGATAAGTCCAGATGGTCCTACATCAGAGTGTGGTTTACTATGTAATTTGCACAGTTAATTGATTTTGTCCAAAAATTAAGAATAAGTCCTTTAGATTGAAGCATACAATTAGCCATTTACTTTAAGGTATGATTCTTCCTTTTAGCTACACCACTTTGTTGTGGAGTATATGGAACAATATCTTTCATTTGAATTCCATGCTCAGTACAAAAGTTGATGAATTTGTTGTTAACATATTATCCGCCATTATCAGATCTTAGCTTAAGAATTTGATGCCGAGATTGTTTCTCAACAAGGGCCTTAAAGGCTAAGAACATGTTAAATACTTCACTCTTTAGTTTTAAGAAGTATACCCAAGTGTGTCTGGAGAAATCATTGATAAAAGTTAATAAATACTTGTATCCATAGAACAAAACAACTAGAAGTGGACCACATAAATCACTATGCAAAAGATATAAAGAGGTTGAAGCATCCCAAGAGGCACATTTTTCAAAACTATCCTGATGACGTTTTTCGGGTACACATCTGGAACAAACACCATCTCTGCAAGATACCATAGTAAGACATGTCATGATATTTTCTTTGCATAGATTTTGAAGGGAGTGATAGTTTAAGTGATCAAATCGCTCATGCCAAAGTTTTCTCACTTCAGCATTATGAGCAACAAATACCGAGGGAAGAGTTGATGACCCAAAGTTGTTAAACTTATACAACCTTGTAGAATCATCAGCAATTCCAGTAGCTAAAATCTGTCTAAGATCTCTTAGATCCTTAATTACAACATCGTGAGTTGAAAATTCGATGGTTTTACCTTCACCTTAATGAGTTATCTGATATACAGATAGAATGTTGCACATGATAAGGTTGGAACACATAATACATCATTAAATTTACCATTATCTAGATGAACAGTTCAAGACCCTACAACACTAAGAGATCTATCATCACCAACATATATATTTTTGGTGTTACAATCATTTAAAGAAGAAAACATGGCTTTGTTTTTTGCTATGTGATAAGAAGCTCCAGAATCAATGAGCCACTCATGAGAATGAGAAGAAGAAGATAAATTTACTGCATAACCAGACTGAGATGCTTGATAACCACATGCATAAAGTGTTATTCCTTAAGATGAATTTGAAGTTGAAGAGTGCTCCAAATGGATGCTATGCTTCTTCATTGCTCCTTCCAAGGCTTCCATATTCTTAAAGAAGTTGGATTCTAAGTGGCCATCTTGATTACAAAAGTTTCAATGTCTATCAATCTTCTTCCCTTTGTTTTTTTTTGCCTTATCATTTTGTTGAATTGATTTTTCATTTTGAGACTGAAATTGCTTAGGACGCTTGTTTGGTTTAGGAACATTCTTTTTAGGTTACTACTTTTTAGGATTCTTTGAATTTAGTTGTTGCTAGGAGGCTAAGGATTTATTAGAAGAGTTTCCAAGATAAATAAGACCAATATGTAAGAGTTTTTCTTGTTCTCTTATTAAAGAATCACAAAATGCATCAAAAGAGGGGGACTTGTAGTCTTGTCCTTGAGAAATAAAGGCTTCTCTAGTAGAATGGAAGGTGGAAACAAACACAGAGTAGTTGGTCCCAACTTATTAAGAATGGAATAGCTAAGGTTACTATCTTATTTCTTAACCTTAACACCTTCCAAGAGAAGTCTAAGGGTCTTACACTTGGACAAAAAGTCTTCAATGGAAGAAAAATTATTGGGGTCCAATGTAAGCAACTCATCTTCGAGTTGATGGGATCTAATTTCATTTTTAATTCTAAAAACTTTAGTGAGTTGATTTATTGCTTCATTAGGGGTATCAAGTTCTACGATATGGAATCTAAGGTCTAGATAAATAGACATCCCTATCAACCCATGTGCTTGACCTTGCTTATTTTCCCATTTGGCTTCCTTATCTTCATCTTCAAGTTTAGATTCTTGGCATGAGGCTATTTTGTAAAGATATTTACTTCTAAGTTAATCCACAATCTAGGATGACCATTGGAAGTAGTTAGTGGTGTCAATAATAGCTTGGCATGGACTTTACATTTTAATAGAAACTGAAGCTATAGATGCTAAAACTAAGTGTTCAAATGGAAATATCTCAAAACATTAGGTTGATTCAAAAAAACAGCCTCTGAAAACAACTTCCGGAGGAAGAAGTTATGGCTTTTTGAAGAAAAGTTCTTGAAGATGCCGACAAAGTGCATGAATTTGCGGAAGTGAATGATAATGTTATATTTAAAAAAAACTCCCTTGCCCAGTTTCCAAACTTAATCAAATTAGCTCACTTTCAAAAAATAAATTATGTGACCCACTTTTATAAATAAGTGAAAATCACTTTTACAATGGTAATTTATGAGCTACCCACTAAATTGTAACTTAAATAAAAGATAAAGAGACTTTAGAATCATAAGTGACTCACTTTTTATAATGGGTGAGAACACTTTTACATAAAATAACTTTAAAACATAAGTTACATGTGCTTTTTGAAAAAACAATTTAACAAAAAAAAAGACTTGAACTCAAGATCTCTATTCTCATAAAGTAACTTTGGACCAAGTGAGCTAGTTTAAAAGGTTAGTAATTTTGGAAAAGAGGAAGGGTTTTTTGTTTTTTTGTTTAGTCACCGAAGCTTTCGGGTGCATGCTTACTTTAAAAAGCCCTTTTTCCCTACAAAACAAAGAACCACATAACCCAACACAGATATACAAAAAAATACAAACCTTATGGCTTAAAGTTAGCTTTCACCAGAAACTAAATATTTTCCTCAATGTTTCTGATTTTCTGATATCACACTAAGGAAGGGTGGAAAAGAGCATACGCATGAGAAAAATCCTTCCTTTCTATTTTTGATTTGACCAGATCGCACAGAGTCACGAGGAAAAGAGCATACACAGAAATGAAAGGTAGAGATCCAGTAATAAAAAATAGAGAGATAAATAAACCGAAATAAATAGAGAGATAAATAACTAAAACTACAAATAAAGATTGTATACCTCTAGATCTTAAAAATAACGTAGCTAGGGCTACCAGAAACCTTTCGCATGAAATGAAAGGGGTTCCTCACTAGAACAGATGCTCCTAACACAATAGAGTAGTCCTCTCAGCCTGAAAGTGGTCAGAAATGGTAGATCTAGGAAACGACAGTCGGATACAGTTATACCAACTTTGGATTTGGATCACCAACGAATGAGGCCCTCAAATAGATCTGATACCATGTAGGAATTTACAGGGTAAGTTCCTCAGATAGAACACTAAAGAAAACCACTCAAAAACAGATCATAGATCAATACACTAGTATTCTTGATGTGGTTAAAACCCTTAAAGGGGAAAATAGTCCACGGCTTGAACCAACGTGGCAACTTCAGACAATTTATTAATAAAAGAAAGAAAATTTACATAAGATTCTCTCATGAATGGTCACGTTAAAAATGACCCTCCATTCTCTTTAAATAGAGATCATGGACAAATCAGGTGTTAAGCCATGGACCAAGTGTTGGTAATACCGAGGAGAGAATGAACCATCAGATCACTTCATCTCTAGAACATATCACGATCATCGGATTGTAAGTTAGAAAAGTACATAGTAAAGAAACACACTTTACCTAAATCTACACTAGCCAAAGTTATACTTAACTATTTACTATGTGTTGGAATATCCTAAGAGCTTCATTCTCCCTCATGGATAAAAAGGAAAAATTGAAATTGTCTCTACAACTGAGACTTTTCTAAGGCAAATTTTAAAACCCTGAGAAGGAGCAGCAGGAGAAATGGGGGAAGGTTTTAGCCAAAGGGGAAGCAACTTTTGACATCCATGAGAAGGCCAACCACTAGAGCAGCCACAACTAAGAAGCCCAAAGCACGAACTACGTTGATACAGGATAAAATAAATTTGTTATAGGAGAAACAAAGCTTCTACAAGAGACAATTTGCCTACTACAAGATTGTCCCAAGCGGCAAAAAGGGGCCCTATATTGAGAATTTTGGCCACAAAACCCTAGAATTTTGAAGGATTCTGCAAGGAAGGGGTAAGTACTTGATCTCTCACCTCTTACAAACAAAAAATCTATGATTTTTTGCAAAATTCCTCCATTAAACACCCTATAGAAGAACCATGAGAACAATCTTTTTTTATGAGGATGAGAATTATGATGGGAGAATTAACTTGTATTGAAATTGACATACAATTTCTCACCTCAGTCATCAATAAGAAGCACTCTTCTTTTCATAAGTTGAAAGCCTAAGTGCTCTGAAACTGATAATTGGCAGCAGGGTTCCATTGCACAAGCCTTGAGAACACATGGACATTTTTTGTTGACATGGATAAAGAAGCGTTTATGGACTTGAAGAGATACTCATGGATGGCTCTGTAGAAGAAGAAGAAGGTGGAAAATAAAAATTCCTGAAAAAAATCAAAACAAGGGATAAAAAAAGAGTAAGAATAAAACTAAAGAGATAACCTCCCTCTAATCCAAAATAAAGGAGCTCGAAGCCTCTCAGAAGAATCCAAACACTAGTGAAGGCATGATGAAACAACTAAAATAAGAATATGCCCTACTATATAGGAACGAAGAAAGATGTTATAGGAATATATAAAGTTACTATAGGAAAGCAAAAAGTTGCTACAGGAAAGTGTTGGACAACTACATGATATATTAGGGAGGCCATGAGGGTCATGAATGAGGCACAATTAGGTCATTAAGTTGCTTAGAGGATGAGCAACACTTTCAGCAGGGGGGTATGATCGACCTCCAAATTAGACATAAATGAGGGCCCATATAACAATTATTCAACACATTAAACCTCTCTTTTTCCATTAGCTGACATATTTTTAACTTTAGTATGTTTATTAGGAAGGTTTAGAGATAATTTCATATTTGTGCCTAATAATATTTATTTTTATAGAGTGTTGTGAGAATATTGGGCAGATTATGAAGATTTGGAGGAAGATATAATCTACGGACTTTCTACCTAGTATAGGAGGATAAAGATTGGATAATAACAAAAAAAAATCATGAAATAATAGAGAAATTCTAGAGCTCCAGTGATTGAGAAAATTTATGGATGTGTTCCCTATCATTTAATGTTGATTCCTAGTGTTGGGAACCATATTGACTATTTGAGAGATTTTCATGGGGTAATCTTCCTCCTTTCAAGGAGAATTATTCCACATCAACTGATATGAGTACCAATTCAAAATTTCCTCTAGAAACATGTATTTCTTACTATTCTTGTGGAAAAAAAAATTATTTTTGCAACTCCACTTTCATTTCTAGCAAGGATGTACCTGGTGTTAGGATATTCCGACACATAGGAAATAGTTAAGTTCAACTTGGTCTAGTATAGAGTTAGGTAT